>JAXGGA010000857.1:0-184473 GCA_038373865.1 Uloborus plumipes
TAAAAATCTCTTTTTTAGAATTTTCAATTAAATTTACAACACTAAGCGCAATAAAATATCGAAATGGTAGTCAAAAGAAGTTAAGACATTTAATTTAATTACTATTTTTCAAGAAAAATAAACTTTGGAAAAGGAATTTTTACTCAAAACAATTAAATTGTCGCTGTCTTTCAATAAGTTAATTTAGTTTTAATTTGATGAACCCCTATTAAGAATGAAAAGCTACATTAAGTATGTGGCCGACTACTGGATAAATCATCCAAACTGCTTAGAACCAGTGGTCGACCTACCATGGCCGACTATTGGAAATGCAGAAGAATTCTGTACCCAGTAGTCGGCCACCCCTTAAAAAAATAATCGAGTCTAACCAGGAGTTCGCTCTTTCATTGAAACATTATGTTAGACATTCCATTAAGATAAAAATCACTCAAATTTACAGTAGAATTAAATTAATAAGTGTAATTGGCCATTTTAAGAAGACGTGTTCTCTTAGCTGAAAAATAAGCAGAATCACAATCTTGGATAACGAGAACACCATTCAAAATGAAATGACTCATTACTAATTCAAAAAAAGTACCCAAAACTTAACTGCCACTGGTTGATGATTGAGGATAAGTACATGAATGTGTGAATGCGCCATATCTGATTTTGAATTAAAAATGTACTATTTATGAGGAGTTTTATGTCATTGTGGCCGACTACTGGAGACTGGCCGACTACTGGAGCACTTACCCTATATGCTTATCTCTAACGGTTTAGAAATTAGCTATTGGTCCACGATTGGAGTGGACACCCTGTATAATGATTAGATTTTTCATTTTTTCGGATTTTTAAGCTTGTTGAGCGGCTAGAAGAAATGTATTGGAATGAATTTGAAACAATAATTCGTATCTTCACGAAACCTTCTTCTTATTTTTCACACTTCACATTTTTCACCATATAGCCAGTTCTTGTTAGACAGGCACCAGAGCGAAATTAAATGTACACAATATTAAGATATCTTTCCATAAAAATGTTCTATGTTTCTAAAAATTCCAGTTCATTTCCCAAATTGAACAGATTCACTCCCATCCCCATCCCACAAAGCTTTTCAGTGGGTCGATAAAATGAGCCCCACGCATGCTTGGAAACTAAGCCCTGAGGGTTCCACGTTCAGCTGATTATGTATCCGGAACATTTGCCTTTCACCACAGAGCCCACTATTACGTAAACGGAGGAAAGTCTTAATCAGGAGGCCAAGGGCGGATCTAGCTTCTGTATTTTTTTTTTTTTTTTGGGGGGGGGGGAGGGTCATTTTCAGAAAAAGAGGTTCCAAAGTGCAATTTTCGTGTAAAAATGAGGTTTTGGAGTGATTTTTTTTCGAAATACAAAAACCAAAAAATGCCGGTTTTGGCTTTGAGCTTTTGGCTTTTTTGAGCACTTGCTGCTAGTTTTCTCCGATTGTGCTCGACTTACGTTCATTCGCTGTCCCCATCACTATAATATAGTAAAGTCCTCTTTTCTGCCTCTCAGAGCGGAGCGCTGCCAAATGATTTAGAGCAATTATTGATCACCTGAATAGGTGATATCAACCCTTTTAATTTGTAAAATAAATTTAGAATCACCCTGTTAGTATAATATATAGATTGCAGCGAACAAGTGCAATTTTTCAAAAAGGTCCGGCAACTGCCTCCGCACAGGATAGGAGTCGAATCCGACCCTCGCTTATAATGCAATTTCCTTCTCTTTGTGTAGTAAACCCAGTGAAATGTATTTACTCTGCTGATCCTTGATTAAAAGTACTTTGATGGCTGTCCGCTTGTTATTTTTTGTGAGTTCACATCATTTACACAAAGCTTCAATTAAACACGTGCGAATAATCCAAGAAACAAAATTTAAAACAATATTGAGTTCTGCAATTTTTTTCCATTTAATTTCAGTTATTAAAAGACGATGTTTGCGTCATGAATCTAATTGAGTACAGCCTTGCTCGAACAAACACTGAGCGTGGTGAAATGTTTTCAAAAGAGTTGGCATCATGGCTGAATGTAAATATTTTTCTGTCAAATTACTCTATGGTTTTTCTCTCAGCCATGCACTGAAAAATCAAGGGAAGCGAAACAATAACAAAAGCTCCGAGTCAAAATTTAGGAAAGTTAATGTGCTTATTGAGCAAATTTTCTGCTCAAGAATTAGGTATAAATGGAAGAGACCACGTCAGATTCCTGTTCTTCCTTTTCAGATTCGGAAGGCTTTAGTTTTGGGTTTGGACTTTTTTCCTCATCCTTTTCTTCTTCATCTTTTTCAGATGATTTCGATTGGTCGGATTCTAGCATTTCAACATCATCTGAGGAAAATAATCAGGAAAAAAAGTCAAACGATCGCATGGATTGTGAAAATGATTTAATAAAAAGCGATCATGAAAATAAATATAGAAATGAGGAAACACAGAGTGGCGCATTGGGGGAAAACTCATCTTCGTTTGATATAAATTTTGACGAAGCTTATACAAACAACACTAATGATAATTCTATGATTAACATTGATAACACTGTAGAAAATGCGCTCTTTAAGGATGGGGAAGAGGGAGGTGAGGAAATTTCTATGAATGAGAGTATGAAGTTGCTGAATGACAACAATCCATTCTGTGATATATGCGGCGAAATATTTCATTCTCAAGCAACTTTAGATGTTCACAAACTAGATCATCTCATATCAGAATCTTATCCATGTGGAATTTGTGACCATGAAAGTAAAAATAGAGAAGACTACATATTACATTCCAGAACCCATGACTGTAGCCCTTCCAACTTGACTGGAACATTAAGCAAAAACCCCATTCTTGCAAATTCCAAACCATACCACTGTGACACTTGTGAGAAAGCTTTTAAATTTCATAGTGGTTTTAAAAGGCACATGGCTACACATTTCGCGTCACATGTGTGTAACATATGCAGTGCTTCATTTTCATCCCTCCTTGCATGTCATCAGCACAAATTGAAACACGCCAAAGTACAAGTCCATGCTTGCGACATTTGCAAAAAGACTTTCCAGAGACCTTACCAACTAAGCATTCACAGACAAGCACACGACAAAAACAAAAAATACGAATGTGTGGAATGTGCCACGACGTATTGTTACAAAACGAGTCTCATGAGGCACACATTGAAATATCACTCGCCTAATTCGCCAAAATTCCAGTGCGACAAATGCGGCGAGCTTTTCAAGAGTAAAAAAATGCTCAACTGCCATGTGATTTTACACACAGCCAAAAAACTCATTCGTTGTCCCGACTGCGACTTGACTTTTAAGTATCGCTCCAGCTACCACAGGCACAAAGTCATTCATAAGGGTCAGAAGCCGTACCGTTGCAATCATTGTGGGAAATGTTTCAAAAAAGAGAGCATACTGAAAACTCACAAGGCACTCCATTTTGCCAATGAGGATACTTATGTTTGTAAATTATGTGATAAAACCTTTGCTTATCAGTCCTTTTTGATTCAGCACATGCTGAGTCATGAAATCACTGACGCAACTAACATTTCAGAGCAAAGCGACTGAGAAATGTCAACCGAAATGATTTCACACTTTTTTTAAAAAACACATTTGACCCCTCTTCCTTTTGCTGCAAAGTGTCATACTTCACCTTGCTATTTCTTCTAGTCACAGCATTTTTTAAGGATTTTTCACTGGACGACACGGGGCGGTTGCCTGTCATTAAATGTGTCTGGGGGGGGGGGAGAAAAAACCCAAAATATATAAAATTTTACAAGCACATGTCGCCCAGTGACTCTGTTTTGCATTTTCTAGGCGACACATTTTCTTCACTAGGTGTGCTTCACAGTAGTGTCGCCTAGTCCCTATGTTAAAAAATGCTCTGTCACATATTGTTAAAAAAACAATTTGTCACACTTTTTGTCACAAACTCACCATTTCATCCCTTCCCCCAAGGGCTGATCTAGAAATATTTCAAGTGAGGTGACCTTGTCTTTATTACGTATCCTTTACATCTTGGTTTACAAATTATGACCTCATATAGTATGGACTTTGATTGCGAAAACATATCCTGAGGAGAACCCTAAAAATCTCTTCTGCAAGCATCAAAGATAGTATAAAAATGCCTTTTTTGAGCTTCAGTATTGCGAGGTCGATAATGACCCCAGTCGTATTTGATTCAATTTCCTAGGATTTCATAGCCAGATAAGGAAACCATCTTTTTGGTAGCTGCAATTATGTCCTTGATTGTTGGCAGATGTGGTGGGAATTTTCTCAAACCCTTTTCATTCTTCTAAACAAGGGGGTGTTTTAAGAAATACTGGGGTCCTTTTCGATCCCGCGCGAGGGCTCGTATTACAAACAACGGCACGAGTTAAAAACTTACCAGTGGCGAGTCCCTCAAGGGAGGAGCAATCGGCCCTTGCTTGTATTCGTCTCTGCCTCCCACATATTTAAAAGCTTGACATTATTTAAAGACAATTCTAATACTTTTCCATCAGTGTAATAACTAGTATAGTAGACGCGGCTGATCAATTGAATCAGTGATATTTTGAATCAACCACTTGAGTGAATCCAATCGTCAAAACCAGAACAAGATCCAGCTTTATTGAATTAGTTGCTTTATAGAATCAAAACCATAAAGAACAAATATGATTCAAAAACACAGTGTACTTGTATAAAATCCTTTTTACCATAAAAGTTTACACAATTTCAGTCAAACTTGTTTCAATATAAACAGCAAGAGAAGAGCTAAATTTTTTCAAGAGAGGTGTGACTCATTTTTTTTGGTACTTACCCTTTAGAAAGTATCTTGAAATTGCAGTGGAAAAGTTCAGAACACCATACCTTTTTTCCCAAACATAAAATTTGATAGCCCACAATTTTTAGGACTAAAATTCCTAAAATTTTTCAAGGGAGAGCCACGAACTTCCCTTCTTCTACTATCATCGAAGATCACGTATAATTGCATTTTCAATAGTTCAGATTAAAAATCTGCAGGTAGAAAGCTTCTTTATATGACCTTGGAGGGGGCGATTACCCTCACCGCCCCTCCCTTGTTTTTGCACTTGATTAACAGTGACATAGCCAAAAACTTTTTTTTTTAAAGGGGGATATGGTTAATTTTTGTCATTTTCTGTGGCCATAAAAAAAATTTCTGAATTTCAGGGAAAAGCAAAATGTATCCTCAAATCCTGCCTTGGATATGCTTATGAATATCACAGTAAATTGAACACAATTATAAATGCACAAATTTGAAAAAAAAAAAATGTGCAACTTTTTTGTTAATTTATTTTCAGTATTTGGCAAAGATTTATTTCTTGCTCCAAGTGTTATTATGTCTACATGACAAAAAGCAAAAATGGGCAGCAAGATTTCACTCAAGCATAAATGTTAGAAATTTTTTATCTGATGTTTCTGGATATTGTCAATTATTAACTTGAATTTCAATCTTGAAAATTTTGATTTCCATTTAAAATTTTCTCATTTAATATATTCTAATACCATCATACTGAACTTATGATAGTCCTATTTTTGTATTAGGCAGATCCCAATAATTCAGACAAATAGTTTCTGCAAACGCTGTTAACAGAAAAATTTCAAAATTACCCTGACAAGTTTTCAGTTTTCTAAATTTCCTTGGTTACCCAGTTTCTTTTTTGCCACATGTTTTGATCAGGGACAGGTGCAGAAATAAATTTTAGGAGGGGCAACAAAAGTTAAAAAAAGCCCCCACTCTCTCCAAATTCTTTCACACATGAAACTAACACATGTATGAATCATAATATTTCAGCAACCATGCTGGTTGCATATTGGCAGTTAATTTTATAATACCTTGACATTTTTGCAGTTGATAGTTAGGTTTATCAAGAAGAGGGAAACTCCATTCCCTTTCCGAAATCTAAAGAAGTTCAAATATAACAAAGAACCAGAGGTGAAATTTGCAAAAATTCTCAAGACAAATTTTTCAAATAGGGGTGTCCTAAATTTAGTTTTCGATTAAGTAAAAGGATTGTGTCAGCACTTACATACATGTGATTACTTTCAAAACAATTTGGCTGAAAATATTTGCCATGCTGTGACTGGTTGGGGGCAAAAGTGCTATTACATGCATTTAGTAAAAAATTTTACAATTTTTTATTTTTCATTTTGGTTTCTCTCACTCTTTTATTTTATTTAATTTTTTATTTTTTCAAATTGAAATTTCTAACCGATACTAAGCAAGCGAAGAATGTTTCCTTTTAAAGCTGAGTAGATCGCCGTCGCCTCCCATTTTCTTCGTCAAGAGATTGTGGAAATTTTAAATGGATTGAAAATTTTAGAGCGGATGGGAAATTTTTAAGGAGATCCGTAGAAGAACAGAACTATGTTTTGCCAATCAAATTTCAGCCAATTGGCTGAAGAATCACATGTATGCACTTAATGCTTATAAAATAAAAACTTTTGTTCTATGAAAAAATGGAAAATATTGACATATACTCTGAAAACTTCAAGATATTTAAGAAGTAAAATATTAAGAAATTTCACTTTATTTGCCATATTACCTCGCATACCGAAAATGTAAGGTTGACAAGCATGTCGTAAATTTAAAAAAAAAAAAAAAAAACTGGCTTTGTTTTTCGAAAAAAATTAGAAAAAAATCAGAACATTGGTTTATGTATCAGTGAAAAAAGATATGCATAGTAGGGAATTTAAAACTAAATAAAAAAATGAATAATGATGGTCTTCACCAATTTTTTTTGGCACCCCCCTTATAACTGAAATAGCTAAAGGTCCCATTAAGGCTAAATCCGGCCTTGGGTGACAGTGAAAATTATTACTTGGTATTATAGCCTAATCTAAGAATTAAACAATTTTTTAATTGAAGTGAAAAAAAAGCACAAAACTATCAAGAATTTTTTTTCCATAATTTGTGCTTTATACCTTGATTTTTCACTTCATATTTTAGCACAAAGCTTATTTGATCATTTTTCATTACACATGTTCTCTCATTATTCCATTCAGCGGTAGGCCCAGCGCCCACTCAATGTTAAACTTCATAGACTAGCCCGAGGAGACTCGAGCTTGCCATCAGGAGTGTTAATATAAATAGCAAGTCAGAGATGGTTCCCATAAGTCACGTTTTACTGCTTAGTCATTATCAGTAACTATTTTGATAGAAAAGGTCTAGCAAAATATAGATTTTGGAAATGCATAAATGTTGAGTCCTGTTATAGTCTTGTTATAGCTTTTACCAAATGTTTTATTGAACAATTTTATTTGTAAAAAAATTTATAATGATACCACCAATTGATGTATCTTATTTTACTTGTTTTTAGAATAAATTATTATAAGTGATAAACATGTTTTTTGCTGTATTTTCCAATTTAATTGTTGATCTTTGAAAAATAATAACACGAATGAAAAATATTAGTGCGGATACACACATATTTTTCAGTGAGCTGTGCATTCTTGAAAAATTATGCAGGGTAAGTCTTCATTCGAAGAAAAGGAAACAAATATTAGGAATTTTAATAATAAGTAAATAAATTTCTGAGAAAGTCGATTGTTATATGAATTTATCACATTTACTATGAAATAAATACGATTCAGTACAAAAAAAAAAAAAAAATGAAATTTATCCTGCTTTTCACCATGATTCGAACAAAAAGTTACTTAAGATTTCCTAAGTTCTCCATATCAGTTTGAAATACGTTATTGTATGAGAAAATAACACAAAGTTAGTAGGCCTGATTTGCAGGAAATTGCAGACAGGTTTTTTGATGTTACAAGGAACCTCCTTTTTAATACAAAAGAGGTGAGATTGTGGATGAAAAGACATCCACTTTTGTCGGATGCAGTAGCTGAGCTATGCATCAATAAACAATTTGTTATGAGTGGTTGGTCTTCACAGTAAGAGGAGAGACTCAGAAAAATACATATCTTTATTAATTGAATACATTTTACGTTTTCATACTTTAAATATTGTACAAAGTAAGAAAGAACAAAAAGTTACATCAGTGCAAAAGACTTCTAAAAATAAGTTATTTTGTACACAGTAGTTTTTTTTATAAACTGAAGATATACTTAAAAATACATAGCATCCATTTTTCTTGACAATTTGTGCTTGAAATAATGTCCAGGGGTGATTGTGAGTTCATAAAAAATACCTGAAAGTTTTTAAGGAAAAGTAGGGGGGGGGAGTGTTTTTTTTTTTAACCAAGGCCCCTATTACTTAATCACACCTAATTTTATAATTATACATACATAATAATTAATTTCCTTTCATAAACTAACACATTTCATATATTCAAGTAGTTTTTAGTCAAAATATTGTACATGCATTTAATTAAATTGTGAATGAGTAATAAAGTTACTTTTGAGCTGGTGATGAGCAATTATCTCCAGAAAAATATTTTAAGGAGAAAGCAAAAGTCTAAGAGAATTACTGTTTGTTGTGCGAAAGCATTTATAAAGTAATGAAAGTTCCATTTGTTACATTTTGTTGCATTTCATTTGTTTGTCTTCTAACTAAGGGTAATAAGCATCAAAAGTTCAAAAGTGAGAAAAATTTGATTCTCATATTGGATGCAAATATAATACCGTAAAGTCCGGTTACTTGGACCCTAGGGGGTTACTTGAGCCCATTACAGTAAAATGATAAAATCTAGGTTTGGTACTTATTAGTTGAAGACTTGCACGTAGTTCCTTGTTTCTCCGCAAGGTAGAAGCACTCTGCAATATCTAACGCTAGTACTAAACCCAGATTTTATCATTTTACTGTGGGCTCAAGTAACCTCCTTGTGGGTCCAAGTAACCCGACTTTACGGTAATTTAGTAAGGTAAAAAAAAAATTAGAATTTTCATCTTAATTTTTATTTGATGAATATTATTAATAATTATCGGTATAATCATCGAAAATTCGAAAAAGAAAAAAAAAATCCGGAGGTGGGAAGATAAAAGCATAACTAAAAAATTTTATTTCCGGTATTTTCGAACATGAAAATACCAGAATGGATCATGGAAATACCGTAAATCTGGTAAAATACCGGAACACAATCATCCCTGTAATGTCATTTTAACGTCGAATAACTCCATCTACAAAGATATTGCTTTTAAAATAGCTCTTGCAAAATTAAATAGTTTAGTTTTAAATCAAAACAGACATACAGAACTGAGGTTCAATACAACGTAAATAGTTATTCATTAGTTTAAAATCATCAACAAAATAGGTCAGTCAAAAGAACTTTTGTCCTTTTGCATATGCAGTTAGTGTTTGACATAAAATAAAAACTATGTTATAAAAGGTTATTAAAAATAACCCAAAGATATCATTAAACTTTATAAGTTTATTACAATTTTCTAAATACAAATGACAAATTGCTTATTTATAATCAGTTGTTGTCAAACTTACGAAGGTATGAAACAACCATGTCATTTTAAAATCCTACAGTTAGTAAGCTACACCCCCTCCACGTGGAAAAATTATTTATTTTGACAAAAAAATATTATTTTGATGGCTTTTTTTTAACCGACTTCAACAAAGGAGGAGGTTATACAATTCGTCGGAGAAATTTTTTTTTTTTTGTATGTTATAAGATTACTCGAAGATGCCTGGACCGATTTCAAAAATTCTTTTTTTGTTAGAAAGGTCTTTCTTTCCGATTGGTCCCATCCTCTCGTGGTCCGGGTTCGATAACGGGAACCTGCAGAAATCTTTCGAAAAAGAAATTGGGATCACAGTAATCGTAATAATGACCATTTTGAACGCCAGGCTTCTCTGGATTGCATAATGAAATTCATTTCTGTGGTCTTTTTGAAAATTTTAAACCGAGTATCTTTCTATGTCCTGCTTTTTTCTCCTGAACTCCAACGAACTGAAAGTCGTACCAGGTACTAATTGATTCGTAATATTTCAGGTTTTATTAGTCTTAATTTACATAAGTTTTGATAAAGGAATTCTGAAGAAAGTGAGGAAAATCTCCAAATTTTTGCTCAAATTTAAAGCGATTTGTCCTAAATGATTAAATATGAAATACATTGTTACAAAACGTGATTGATATGAAACAGTTATTATAATGATAATGAAAATTTTGAATGAAGGCTTAACTGAAGCAAACATGAAACTCATTAGCGTGCCACGTACGTAATACGTCGTAAAATTTTATGAACCGCCAGCATCTAGTGTTGTTTTGAAATATAAATTAGTTGAAAAGCCGTTAATATTTAGCCTTTGATTAAACTAGTACACAAACAAATACCAGAGAATAACAAGGATTATTTTTTAGTGTCAATCGTTTAAAATTTTAGACGGGTTGATACTTTCTTTCTTTTTTTCCTTACATAGTTTATTTTATGAAGCATTTGCTTAAGCAAATTAGGTGAAGTTTTGTAATGGAAACATTACCTTATTTCATATGTACATTTACACTAAAAAGAATAAAATAAAATATTTTTGGAAAAAAAAATTGAACCGACTTCGGAACTTCACTCGGCAAGTGCTCTAAAAAGTAAAAAATAATTTTATTCTTTGAACACCATCGACACTACATTTAAACATAAGTTTTGAAGTCGGTGCAAAAACTATAGGTGAAATGATGTTTAACTACATTTTGCCAACATTTTTCAGAGAAAACCATTGAAAATTAAGAGCTGAATATTTGTACCATTACATAAATATGTGGTTGTCAATGTAGTGTATGCGAATGCGATTAAAGAACCTGGATTCATTGCAATTTATATATATAGTTAAATTATAGTTTCGTATGATTCTATATAGTGTTTTTGCACCGACTTCAAAACTTATGTTTAAATGTAGTGTCGATGGTGTTCAAAGAATAAAATTATTTTTTACTTTTTAGAGCACTTGCCGAGTGAAGTTCCGAAGTCGGTTCAATTTTTTTTTCCAAAAATATTTTATTTTAATAATAATTTTTTGCACATTTTTTTCTTCAAAAAATTTATGTAGGAGAGTAAATACAAAACAGTTTTTGATTTTATTTTTTAAAATTCAAGCATAATTTTGCAACACTGGGATAGCGGATAAACTGAAACCAGAAACAAAATATTTCATTTTGCAATAGGTAGTTTTGGAACAGGCAAATGAGCAAGTAGTTACTGCTTTCTCATCGTACCTATTACGAATGAAGTGTTTAATGAACTGCTTTTTCTTCCTTGTACAAAGTATGGGGAGTATTGTGGTAGCAAAAATTAAAAAAAATCACTACAACTTTGGTCAAAATTTCCATTTTAATCACTTCCATATTAATGTTGACTAGTCATTTGGCTTGTCCCCATGCGTATAAGTACATATAAATATATGCAAAAACCTATTTTGACCTTCACCAGCTAATTATCAATGTTTCTTGTAATGTCTGCATGTGCGTGTGGGCCGTGGTAGCCCGATCGGTAAGGCGTCGAACTCGTGACCGGAGGGACCCGGGTTCGATCTCAGCCGATCAAAGATCCACCGCCTTGATTAATGGTGGCTAGGGGACGTTAAAAATGTCGTGGTCACAAAGTCCTCCAAGTGAAACGATACCTCTGGTGGTGCTGTGTCAAGGGTTTGCTCGACCCTTGGTCATGGTTCAAAAAGGACAGAGCGCTCTTCAGGGCCCTATCCCGGTTAAGCCACGAGTTGTGATAGGTACGGGGGACCCTGGAGTGTGTGATGTGTGTACACATCTTACCTAACTAAAAAAAGAAAACCATAGAAGGTGTTTGGTCCCTATCAGTTTCACCCAATAAAACTTGATTGCTTGGTAAAAATTTGTTTGAAAGAAATCATTGCTATAATATGGTAATTATGTTACATTATAACAAATAATTATTTGTACTTTTCATTGAAAATATTTCAATATTAAAAGCCAATGCGCTTAAGCTAAAATGACTTATAAAACCACAAAATCTTGTCAACAAGGTACAGATTTAGACACTCAATTAAGGGCTTGAAAAATTTCTTATTTCATAAGTTAAAAACTATTTGATGATGCTTAACGGAATATGCGCAGGGACCATCTAATGGTAGATAATGGGAGGCCACTTTGACCTCCCAAAAATATCTGTATTCAGTAAATTTTGATGATTTGGCAAATTCAGAAACAGTAACAATATATATATATGCCTTTTAAATGGTTCCTATTGTCTCTTTGTAGATGTAGGTATGTGTGCATGCTCATAATTTTTATCATTTAGGAAAATTCATAGTTTCATTTGATTCCCTCCACTCCAAAGTTTAATTCTGGGAGCCCTTGAATGTGCGATTTACAAAAAGAAAAAAAAAAAGTTATTATACTGTCAAACCTCATTAAAACAAACTCCAAGAGATCTTTAAAATCAGTTTATCTTTACCGTAGTTCGTCTTATCAAATGAACAATAAACAAACAATAGGAAATAGATAAAAAATATGGTTTGTTTTAGCAGAAACTCGTTTTAAACGTTTTCGAATCATCGAGGTTCGATTGCATTAAACTATGTTCAATATAAGAGTATAAAAATTAGCCAAGCAGCAATATTAAAAATTTGCTTGCAATGATGCATTCTGCAGAAGGCCGCTAATGAAGGCTTAATCCAGTGGGATCAATATGTGCAGTATGAACTTCTATTTTGCTATTTTCCTAGACAAAGAGAAAAACTCATCAGTACGATCACTAAGCAGAAAAAAGTAAAAGAGAATTGATGTTACTTCTTACCATCAAGTTCGAAAGGCAAGTTCTAATTATTTCCAGAGCATTTTCCTCCTTAGTTAAAATGCACATGAAGCCTCCGCCTCCAGCTCCTACTAATAGCTGTCCAAAACACAATGGCCTGAGAAGATCCATTATTTTCTTTACGTTGGCTGGTTCACACCCAGGCGCAAGAATTTTCTTTTGTTCCCAATACGTATTCATTAAATGTCCCACCTTTTCTAAGTCACCTTTGCATCAAAAGAGAAGAAGAAATTTAAGTATACAAAATAGGTGTATTAAACGTTTAAATTTAAAATAATTAATTTAACAACAACAACAAACTTTTCAACTTCTGGGCAATAATGTCCAGAGGCAATAATGCCCTGAACTTACATGGGGGGGGGGGGGGGGGGAGAATTCTTAACTTATTGAAGAAAACTTCAAATTTTAACAATTGATAACATTTGAGCATACACATATACTCGAATCTAATGAAAAAAGCAATTAGGCATTTAAAAACTTTTAATACTGCGATATTATCTCCAAATTTGTTGAATGTCAGCAGGCCTGTCATTTAAAGTTTGTCCAGGGGGGGGGGGTCAAAGGGTGCAAACACAATGCAATTTCATAAGAAAACAGCAAAAACCATGCCCACTTATATGTAAATACATTGATTTCTCAAAGCCAGGGGGGCACAATTGACCCCCCTGAACCCCCTAAATGACAGGCCTGAATGTCAGACAAATATTGTTGGAGGTCAGTTGCCACCCATTGGGATGCCCCTGATAATACCACACATGCTTCATTTGATATTCTTATTTTCTAATTCCAGCATAGATTTTTTTTCCTTTACCATTAAGAGTATTTTTAATCATGCAGCTTTTGTAAAATACATTTTCTACGGAACATAAAAATAGACTATTTTAAAATCATCCTAAATTAAACTTATTCAGAAAAATGAAACATTTTCTCTTTTTACACCTTTTCCTGAACATAGTACAGTATAAAAATCTATTAATGGTGTCGTAGCAGCCAATGAAATCTTTGAATTCAGGTCAAAGTCATTTATAAAGAGATCATCCTTTTTTCTAGATAGAGGTAATGATGGTTTGGTCAGAAATTATTATCATTACTAGCTGCCAGGGCAGCTAGATTAGCTTCCTGCGGCATGTTGATGCATAACGTGCCCCCTCTCTAACTTTTACCTCATTCTGAAGTTATATTATTTAGTATAATTTAATGTTCATTCGATTTCAAAACATACCACGCACGTGGCCCGGCGTTGCACGGGCACTTCGTGCCTTGAAAGTAGTGAGGAAAATTTCAAGAAACTACTCCCCGCCAAGGCGGCTCGTTAACAGGCGCTTCACGCCTTTACTTTTTTCCTATATAAAAAATCATTCGAATTATTGAGATGCTTCGCGCTTTCAAGATGGTAAGGAAAGTTTCAGTAAGTTCAGCTCGCTTAAAGGAAAAAAGCAGACATAGATACTCAGTTTTTAATATAAGTAGATGGCTTTTCAACAAATGAATGTTTCAAAATATTACAAGTAGCTAGCGATAAAAATTCTACGTAAGTGGCCCGCTTATGAGTTTCGTGTCTGAATGTTCAGTCGATTTCAAGACATACCACGCACGTGGCCCGGCGTTGCACGGGCACTTCGTGCCCTGAAAGTAGTGAGAAAAAAATGTATAGAAACTACTCCCCGCCAAGGCGGCTCGCTTACAGGCGCTTCACGCCTTTACTTTTTTCCTATATAAAAAAATCATTCGAATTATTGAGATGCTTCGCGTCTTCAAGATGGTGAGGAAAGTTTCAGTAAGTTCAGCTCGCTCAAAGGAAAAAAGCAGACATAGATACTCAGTTTTTAATATAAGTAGATGGCTCTTCAACAAATAAATGTTTCAAAATATTACCAGTAGCTAGCGATAAAAATTCTACGTAAGCGGCCCGCTTATGAGTTTCGTGTTTGATTTAGTTAAGCCTTCATTCAAAATTCTCATTATCATTGTTATTATACTGTTTCATAGCAACGACGGTTTGCAAGAATGGATTTCATATTTAATCATTTATTAGGCTTAATCGCTTTAAACTTGACTACTTATTAATTGATATCTTCGCTAATTAAAATCGTATAATTATATCAATTGAAACTAATGAAGCTTGAAAAATTACCTATCTATCGGTACCTGGTTCGACTTTCAGTTCATTGGCGTTCAGGAGAAAGAAGCGTGACATAGAAAGATAGTTAGAAAGATAGAAAGAAAGATAGTTAGAAAGATACTCAGTTTTTAATATAAGTAGATTAATTGAATTTATAATTAGTCAAACAAAACAATGAATTAAAAAATAAAAATGTTAGTCAATACTAAATGTAAGCTTGAAAACTTACAAGGCAAAACTTGAAAATATTAGTTCTTTATTGGAATTTCAAAAGAACACGCATGAAAACTCAACTAGATTTTTTAAGCTGTAGAATTTCTGCTATTAAGTAAGGAAAAAATTAATTCTCCTAAACTTCAAATTGTAGAAAAATGAAAACGGATGCCTACTTACCATTTTGCAAAGCTTCTTTCATTTGCATAGAGTAAGTAATTAAGTTTTTAAAGCATCTTACAACTGTATCATCTCTTGCATACCAGTTGCGAATAACCGTCTGAAAAAAATTACATTTAAGGTCATTGAAATTTTTATTTTACATTCATTAATATTTTAAAAGAAAAAAAAATATTGTTTAAAAATATATTGTGAAATTTACTCATTGGTAAAATAACCCAGTGAACAACAGTAGATTTTTGAGAGTACAGTCGAGCCTTGTTAACCTTTAGGAACCGGGCGGTACACATGTTGTACCATAAGTCTTTTTTCTTTAGAGGACGGTGTTGAACTTTTCACTCGAACCCTTTGGAGCCAGGGATTTTTCTAAGGTTTCATACGTCTGGTACGACAGTTTATACCTTCTCTTTTCAATGGAAAAGAAATCTGTGGTTCAACTGTCGTATTACTTGGGTCGAAAGAAAAATTTCTATATGAGCAGCCCGGATCCAAAAGGTTAATTTGGACTTGTAAGGAACCTAGGTCGTCGAAATTAATAAAAGTCCAGATTAAGCATTTATCAATTGAGCCGAGGTGTATTAACACAGTAACAACTAATATGCACAGTAAAAATTGTAACATTGAATTCAAGAGAATGAAATATAAAACTGCATGAGAGAAAATTACAAAAATACAAATTAGAGTCTACAAAATTACATAATTGTGCTAAAAGGTCTTTTATTTATACAGTACATACAAATGGCAGTTTGGATTAAGCAAAATCTGGTTTAACCCTTTAACTGTCATGCCCGAGATAGTCTCGGGCACAGCTGGTTTTCGAAAATGTCCTGTCCGAGTATTACTCGGGGTAATTTTTTTTTTTTTTCTGAGTGCATCGTATTGTTATACCCGAATATATATCGGGAGAGGTTTATTTTGGCTTCATCTCTTGGTCAAACCCGACTGTTTCTCGGGTTTGTGCTTGGAAAAGTGTTAAAAATCAAAATAACTTGACAGTTAAAGGGTTAACGGGGCCCTGATATAGCGGTTGCACTGTAGTAGAATGGTAGTCAATGTTACTTGTCATTTTTGTGAATTTAAATGACTATTTAACTGATTAATTTCAAAATAACAAAACTTTATTTTAAAATATTTCTCTCCGTTTCCTTCCTCAGCAGCTTACACTCATAAAAAATATATAATCTTACGTACCTGCAAGAGGTTTTTAGCCAGTCTCACTTTCCCTGTATAAATAAGCAGCAAATGTGAACTCAATTTGCCGATGATGTCCTCGGAAATGTGCAGTGGCTCAACCTGCACTTTTAAGGGAAGGATGGCTTCGGAATATCCCCTATTAACTCCGCCCATGACTCCAGACACCTGATCCTGCCACCCTCCCCCGGTTGTGAGAAGCTGCTCAATGTAAAGCACCTAAGAGAACAAAAATAAAGGTATATTTTTATATGTGAGGGATACAGTAAATTCATTGTAAATGTACAGTTGGTTTTCTGTTTAATGATGCTCTATTTAATGGCATTCTCAATTTAAAGACGACTTTTCATGGTCCCAGATTCTTCACTGTAGTTTTAGGCATCATTTGTGGACAGCTCCATAGTTTTCACCTAATATTAATTAACTACCTTAAATTTGCACTACACATTATGTTCCAGCAAGTGCTGTTGCAGTTATTACTTCTTTTTGTCATGTGAAAATGCAAATAGAAAAGAAACTTCAAAACCATTTTTAATTTGCATTCATTTGAAAAAAATAAATTTGATTTAGAATTCTGATTTAAAATAGCTAATTATTGAAAAATATTGATGAGATTTTTAAAAAGTAATGACAATTATAATAATAAAATAAAAAATTAAAAAATAAACAATTTTTTTTTCTCAATGTACAAAAACACATGAGGGGGAAAAAAGCCATGCTGTAGCACGGTTACGATATTTAGTGGTCAAAAAAACAACTCAAGCACACACTAATATGGAACATGGAAGATTGTAGAGAGGAGGAGGGAGGAAGCATGTTATATAACTACTCTGTCAGGTACAATATTTTGGCACATAAGTTTTGATTTTAACTTCTAATAAACTGTTTACTTATTAACATGAATTACATGCAAGATTAGTGAAAGGAACACATAGAGCCAAAATAAAATGTTAACTTACAGAAAACTAAGATTTTACAGATTTATTTTACTCTAATTTAATAATGACACTTTTTTTACTCTGGCAATTTGAACTTGTATTATTCATATATACGCATTTGCTTAATTTTCACATGCTTATAACTAAATTTCAAGTCTAAGAAGAAAACTAATGATCCTTAGAAAAAAACAAAAACTGAAAAAAAAGCCTTTTTTGTATAGCAAAGAAATTTAAAAAAAGACACAGCCCATATTGTTGCATGTAACATGTAATGAAATCGCTCACAAGCTTCTTTGCAATAACAACTTTAGCTGCCAAAATCTACACTTTCATACATACATCACACGCATAGTCTTAGATGTGTTCAAAGTTGAAGAGTTGTATATTTAGTCAATTTTAAACCATAAATAATGTTTTAAAAAAACACCTTCTAGATAAACTTGGAGAAATTAGTTAACTTTTAGAAGAAAATTGTACTGTACTAAACAATGAAACTTCAAATAAATTATACACTTTCCTTACACCACCAAATAAGAATTTAAATGCATTATTTTTTAAAAGTATGTTAAACTTACAGCATGCACGACAGACAACTTGTCAAATTTTTTCCCAGTAACAGACCACAAAACACTGATGACAGCACTTGCTAATATGCTACTAGTACCCATGCCTAAAAATTAAATGTTAATTTCACACAGGTAATTCAGGGGAAAAAAACAGAATTCAGTATGAATTATTCAACATACAAAACTAGAAATTTACCACATCCTTGAGGAAGCAGGGACCACGTCTGTACTTCAAAGCCTCCACCATACTTGGAAAACAGTTGGTCACACAGCGAACGTTCAGAATGAATATCCACAACGCTAGAGCATATTAAAGCAGCTTTCAAGAGGGCTCCTGAAACAAATTTGCACCATTTTTGCAATTAAAAGACCCCGTATATCAACATGCCGTATTTGAAGAGGATACTGCGTGTGAGTTGTGGTGGGGATTGATGGATAGCAATTAGGGCTGCGACATAGATGTCGATGTTTTGGAAACATCGATGTTTTTGCTAAAACATCGATGTTTTAACCATCGATGTTTGAGAGTCGATGTTTTCCCAACATCGATGTTTGGGTTCGATGTCTTTTTCGATGTCGATGTTTTATAATCCATAAATAAAAGCTTGATAAAAATATGCGATATGCAGACGCATTAAGAAGTTCTCATCCTTAATCAGAAGTTCAGAAGTTTCAGTATTAATCTCAATAAAAAACATTTTCTATGATTATTATCGATGTTTTGCTCTCGATGTTTCTAAAACATGCCTAATTTGCTTTCGCTGTCTTTTAATGATCACTGTTTCACGTTCGATGTTGTTTTCTTTCTTTCGATGTCTGTTTAACGCTTCAGCAATAAGCAATAAAAATATGCAATAACAAATATTCATCTTTAACAGTTGCAATATCTATTGTATTGAAATAGTTTTTTTTTAATTACTACCGATGATTTACGGTCAACAATTTTTAAACATCGTTGTTTTTCGATTGCTTTAGAATTTTTTTTCGATAACGGTGTTTTACATTTCGACAAAAAAAAATATGACATAAATAAAAGTTACACAGTTAATCAAGAGTTGCAGTATCTATCTCACTAAAAAAGTTTTCTATAACTGACATCGATATCATACGGTTGATGTTTTCAGGAGACAAAAGATAAATCTAATTAAGTGATATAAAGAGGCGCAATGTATTGGGAAGCTACTGTATTACTGTACATTCAAATGTGTAAGTAATGTTTGTAAAAAAAGATCGATGTTTTGAAACATCGATGTTTGAAAACATCGATGTTTTTTGGTCGATGTATCAATACCATCGATGTCTTAATTTCGATACATCGATGTCTTGAAACATCGATGTTTTGCCTTCGATGTCGCACCCCTAATAGCAATATACATACTATTTGCAGAAGCAGTAATAGCATGACGCAGTAAACATCTTCATGTGTTGTAGAGGAGCATGTTTGAAATGACGGTTTTTGATTTCTACTCAGTAAGAATTTCACCTTAGATTTAAATTTGGTTCCAAATATAAAAAAAATCATGTTTGGGTATCAAACTTTAGAACCATGGGTGCAAATGCAAAGAAACGCCTGGCCAAACTCAAATGGTTACACTACTGAAAAATGTGGTGCATGTGAGAGCATTCATCCAGGAATCTCCAACCATTTTCTGATACTAATGTAAGTAAAATCCTGCATAATGATCTTTAAAACGTGAAGAACAGGATCTTGTAAGCTAAGTGTAACCATAAAGGGTATTCTTGCAGAGTAGTAATAAAATTAATTTTAAAAAACGCCCATTAAGAATGTACTCCACCACAACACATTATGAAGCTCACTGTATCATGCAATTACTGCTACTACTAATGGGACATAAACTGCTATTTGCCTCCACCATATCCCAACCACAAGTCACACAGTGTCTTCCCCAAATTACCCCCCCCCCCCCCGGCAATGATATGCAGAACCCTGCATTTTTATATTCAAGGTTTTTTTATAATCTGTGTACAGTAATCTCCTAACAATCCTCTGCATTGGGCCTAGTAAGAAAATTATGAATGTTCGAAACAGCTTTCTACTAAGTAATCTTTGCAAAAAAGGAAAGAGTATCAAAAACCAAAGATAAACTGCAGAGCAGATAATCTGCATGCAGATAATTGGGAGTTTATTGCAGTCTTAAAATCTGATTTATTTGAAACTGAGAATATTTAAAGCAGTAATTTTCCTCACTTAAAAAGATAAATAAGTCAATCAAATCTTATTCGGAGAAAACAAAAGCTTATTCTTGGCAAAATTTAAAACAACTGCCATCACAAATTCATAGATGAATGTTGGGAATGAAATGTAGATCATTTAAATTCTAAGAGATCAATGTATTTCTTCAAAACAATAAAACAGTGTACCTCCGTACCTTACCTGGAGCATTTGGCTGGTCATAATTTAGAATGCCTTTCATGTCTTCAATCAAAACTTCGTGATACATTTCCTTTAGTTTTATCTTCAACAGTATAACAGGTCTAAAATTTCAGTAAAAGAAACCATTAATTACCTCAGAAACAAAAATTAGCTCCATTTTATGGTGACATAACTTAAAACTAACCATTTAAGTCTAACCATTTGTTTGCTGAAAAATTTTCAAAAAAAAAAAAAATAAAATAAACGAATAAATAAATATAATACATAAATAATTGGAATTTCTCTCTTTAGAATTTTCCTTATCAGTGATTCATACTTATAGGGAAACTACAACAAAAAAAAAAGTTGCTGGAGGTTGTTTAACACTATATTAGGCACGAAACTGACCTAGGTTACAAAACTAAAAAGGGTTTCATGCAAACAGAACTATCACAAGAGAAACCCATAGTAACAATGGGCTTAAAAAGGTTGGAATCCACTGTGTTAAATCAATGTCTGGAGGCAAACAACATGGTGAACACTGAGGAAATAGGCTACAATATTTATGCAAAAAGGGGAAAATTATGCATTTGGGAAAATTTCGCTGCTTCAAATCTAACATGCTATTTACATAAAAAGATGACCGATGCGAAAGTAAGCACAGTAACAACCAAAACATGAAAAATGCTTACAATAAACAAGACCTGCATATTGAACAATTTTTAGCTCAAAATCTTCTATATTTACAAAAGCTTCCGTAGAACGACAAAACATACATAAATTATAAATAAAATCCAAGGGGCATACTTTTCCATTCGACATGCTTGAGCACCAATGGGTTTCTGCAACAGAAGAAAACCTACTATGTACAATTTGACATTTATATGCGAATTTTTTTAATGTAATTCCACAGTAATGGACTTATTAATTATTGCACTAAATACCAAACACCATGAAAAGACTCTAAATATCTTAGATCTTTGATTCATTGCATGAACTTTATGAAGAACAGACTCTACTTCTAGGTAATGCAGCTAAATTTTGAAAATTTCAAGAAATAATATTTATATGATATTTTTTGGCTCAGTAACTGATGTATCTCATAATACTGTCGTCCCCGCTTAATTGGGTAAAGGATAAACGAATACTCCGCATATACGAATAAAATATCGCGGAACTGAATATTTCCCATGCCGTTGACGCAATGTTAAAGATCCAAGGTTAATCGAATAATATTTCTCGGAACCGACAGTATTCGTTTAAGCAGGCCGACAGTATATATCTGTTACAGAGAAGAAGAAATTTCATTTAAATATTGTTTCTCCAAATCTTCAAAATTTAACTGTATTACCTAAACGTAGAGTCTATGTTCTTCATAAAGTTCATGCAATAAATCAAAGATCTAATATATTTAGTCTTTTTACAGAGCTGGGTATTTAATGCAATAATTGATGTGTCCATTAAAATGGCATTGTCTATTGCAAAAATAAATTCAACTGATGTTGCAGGTAAAATGTATTATAAATACAATTAATAAAAGCTGACTGCTACAAAATATATGAAAATTACCTTTCCATCAACTAGCACAGCAATATTAACAACTGATCCTCCAAGCTCGTAGCATATAGGTGGAGTATCAGACCAACCTCCTTGCAGATCAATTCTTGCTGGGCACTCTGCAGTTACACAGACACCAATTTCTGGCAATGAACATTCACGCAAAACAATAAGCTGGAATGAGAACAATAATATTCGGAAAATAAATTTGAAAAAAAAAACATAAAATCGAAAAAAAAACATGAAATTTTAGGAAATGAAATAATAAAACATGCATTCGCCATTAATACTATTAATTTAAAATGTCAACAAGTTTTGTTAGAACCACAAATTTAAGCTAAATATAGAACACAAGAAATATTCAATAAAATGTTGTACGTATACAAACAAGATTATATGAAAAGAGTGATCAATTTTTTGTTGATAGAAATACATTATGAGAAGTATAGTAAAAAAATTACAATAATCAAAAGAAGACTAAACATGAAGCTGGAAGGAACTAATATTTATTTCAGTACACAAGAATCCATACTTTATTTGAGTTCTGTGTATTATATACACTTGAAAAAAAAAAAAAGAAACTAGCGAGATTTAAGAATACACTACCTTCTATAGAAGCTGTTTTGGTTGAATTATTTTGGTACAGTGGACACTAGTGAATTGAATCAACCATTTTAAGAAAATCAAAGCGCCAAAAACAGACCAAAATGCACAGCTTTATTGAATTAAAACTGCTTAGAAAAAATGTGGTTCATATTAGCGATGGCTACTGTATTGTTAATTTATAGGTATTTTTTCGCCAATACCCGATTGTTGGTTTCATCATACTGAAATAGGAAATTATAAAAGGAATCAGCAGACATCTATTAATTATAAAACCAACTTCAAAATCTCTGCATTGAATGCAACTTGAAGGCTGTTTTAGTATCCATGTTCATGCTACATGAATGTTTAAACATTTTTATCACTATAGTCGAACCTTGTTAATTCGAACACACTTAAGACGAATTACTGTTAAGAAAAACCACATTTCCGATCCCCGCCCTATTGCTTGCTATTCACGGTTGTACGAATAAGATGGACTATGGTTAAGACTTACGAATTTTAAAGGCCCCTAGGAGCTTATTCTAATAAGGTTCAACTGTAGTAAACTACTATACCCTTAAACAGCTTCACACAGCAAAACAATACAGAATTTTTTTTTAAGCATGCTTACTAACTAACAACACTCAGTCTTAGAGTGCTTTAAAAAGATCACTATACTAGAATGCAATTTAACTTGACACTGAACGTCACTATGGGCGGAGCCAATAAGAGCTCACAAGCAGTCAGCGATCTCCTCTCATTCGCCAAGTAGGCTGTGACGTTTTAGCTAGCTCGTTTTTCATAGGCTGTCACGATGCTGTTGTCAAGAAAGGTTGCAGTGTAGTATAGCTGTTAATGGTAATTTGGGTTTACATATTTACCCTCACATTTTGAAACATCCATCCACAGCAAGTATAACAGCATGAAGTGAATAACTCTTAACACAACTTAAACTCTGCACTGTAGAAATATCTTAATGCACTTCTAACAATTTCTTTAACGAAGCTTATGTCAACTTGAAATCTTTTACCTCTTTTACAGTTTTCACAGATCTTTCAATCAAAATTTGAGTGGCCCTTTCATAATGGCGGGCAGCTCGCATCAAATGATCGGGTCGGTCCATCCATAAAGATCTTTCATTTTGCAATGACTTCATGCCTTTCATAATATCCCCATTCTGAAAAACACAGGGGAAAAAGATGAAAAATAACCATGTTAAGCTGATTGTTAATTGTTAAAAATGATTTCAAAAGTGTATTTAAAATACCATCACTCGATGCCTAATTATTGCAAAGACAAATGGGGAAGCTGAATCTGGCCCACAAGACACTTCGTAACTCAAGCATAAAAAGATTTGAAAAAAAAATTAAACAGCTTTAACTTCAAAACCGAAGAATAAAACGCCATTTAATAATCTATAAGCAATCATTTCTTGAAAATAGTTTTGTCCACTATAAAAATATGATAGCGGATGTTTACCCAAAATAGTATTAATAATAATAAAAAATAAAGTCTTGGTATGCAAAACGTTCAGTTTGAAAGTGATGTCTGCCCTGTGGAAATACTTAGCATTAGTTCGGTTCTAGTATTGCTTATTAATAAACACAGAATGAAAGAAAATCATTACACACAGTTGATACAATAACAGTATTTACTAATGAACTGCAATAGTCTTGTTTTTCTGGCTGCCATTGATGCTACCAGTCTCTTAATATCATTGGAAACATCTGGCTCTAAAAAGTTGCTAACTACATAAAATCAAAAAGAAGTATTTTCTAATTGAGCTTTGTTGAATGCTCTGGGGTGAGAAAGAATGAACATTATGTTTAACTACTTATATTAAAAACAGAGTAGCATTCTATTGTTCTATGTCATGCTTCTTTCTTCTGAACGCCAATGAACTGAAAGTCGAACCAGGTACCGATAGATTTGTAATTTTTCAGGCTTCATTAGTTTCAATTTATATAACAATACAATTTTAATTAATGAAGATATCAATTAATAAGTAGCCAAATTTAAAGTGATTTGTCCCAAATAATTAAATATGAAATCCATTGTTATAAAACGTGGTTGATATGAAACTAATAATAATGATAATGAGAATTTTTAACGAAGGCTTAACTAAGTCGAACATGAAACTTATTAGCAGACCACGTACGTAGTATGTCTTAAAATCTTATGAGCATTAAATTATATCAAATAATATAACATCAGAATGAGGTAAAAGTTGGGGGGGGGGGGTACGTTATGCATCAACATGCCCCAGGAAGCTAATCTAGCTGCTCTGGCAGCTAGTATTAAATAAATTTTAAGCTGAAACTCAATATATTTGATCCATAAAAAGCACAGTTTAGTGAAGCAAACACTTTGAAAACTAGAGAAAAACTAACCAGAAGCTGCGTGAAAGCTATTTTCCATGCAGGGTTACTGCCCGGTCCACTTCGAAGAACGCCAGTGTTACCAGCCATGACACTCAAAAGATCAGCCATATTGCTCAAGGTACGAGTTTTGATCACAAGACTGGCATCGGACAGTAAAACTGAAGTGAGCAATAAAAGATCAATAGTAAGCTAAAATAGATATAAGGACAAAGAAACCTTTTAGAAGGGTCCAATCTTTAAAATAAGACTTGGTGTGCAATTCCAAGAACTTTGATATTTGGAAACAAAATAAAGTTGAGCAAATTATAATGGAATTGAACAGTCTAATGTACAATCATACATGTTTACAAATAAAGAAGAGTTGTTTTTTTTAATTTTGCTCCAAACAATTATCCACAAATGTAGAGATAAGCAAAGAATAAGGAATTGCACAAAAAGAATTCAATGCAATAGATAAGAACAAAAGTTTTTTAAAAAGAAAGTACAATAGTTGATGCATTTAATACAAAAGCAAAGGGATATATATATATATATATATATACACTGAAGTGACAAAAGTCATGGGATAGCAATATGCAAATTTTCAGATGGCAGTAGCATCGCATAGAACAGGTATAAATGCGCAGTGCTTTTACAGAGCTTTCATTTCTGTTCAAGTTATTCATGTGAAGAGGTTTTAACGTGATGATGACCGCACGACGTGAATTAACAGACTTTGAACGCGGAATGTTAGTTGGAGCTAGACGCACGGGTCATGCCATTTCGGAAATCGTTAGAGAATTCAACATTCCCAGATCCACTGTGTCAAGAGTGTGCCGAGAGTATGAAATTTCAGGCATAACATCCCACCATGGACAGCGCAGTGGTCGACCGCCTGCACTTAAAGATCGAGACCGGCGACGTCTGCAAAGAGTCGTAAATTCTAACAGACAAGCAATACTGCGTCAAATCACCGTAGAAATCAATGTGGGACATACAATGGACGTGTCTGCTAGAACTGTGCGGAGAAATTTGGATTTCTTGGGCTATTCCAGCAGAAGACCGACTCGAGTGCCTTTACTGACAGAACGACATCGCTTGCAGCGACTCCCGTGGGCACGTGAGCATATCGGTTGGTCCCTAGATGAATGGAAAACCGTGGCCTGGTCCGATGAGTCACGATTTCAGCTGGTAAGAGCCGATGGTAGGATTCGAGTGTAGCGCAGACCCCACGAAGCCATGGACCCAAACTGTCAGCAAGGCACTGTTCAAGCTGGTGGTGGCTCCGTAATGGTGTGGGCTGTTTTTTCATGGCATGGACTTGGTCCTCTAGTGCGACTGGACCGAACATTGACTGGAAATGCTTATGTGCAGCTACTTGGAGATCACTTGCAGCCATTCATGGACTTCATGTACCCAAACAACGATGGGATTTTTATGGATGACAATGCGCCATGTCACCGGGCCACAACTGTTCGCAATTGGTTTGAAGAAAATTCTGGACAATTCCAACGAATGATTTGGCCACCTAGATCGCCCGACATGAATCCCATTGAGCATTTATGGGACACCATCGAGAGGTCTGTTCGTGCCCAAAATCCTGCCCCATCAACGCTTTCACAATTATGGACGTCTATCGAGACAGCATGGCTCAATATTCCTGCAGAAGACTTCCAACGACTTGTTGAGTCCATGCCACGTCGAGTTGTTGCACTTCGCCGGGCAAAAGGAGGGCCGACACGATATTAAGAGGTATCCCATGACTTTTGTCACTTCAGTGTATATATATATATATAAGAGTAAACAATAAACAAGTACGAGAATTTCACTTAAAACAATTCCATACTGATTTCTCATAATAATTTCCTTCACTTTATAAGAGGAAAGAGTGCATTAGTTTTGTTATTTTTTAAAATGTTTAATGGATTTTGACATTTTACAATTACTTTACAGCTTTAAAGTTTGCCTCTGCCTCCCCCCCCTCCCCCCTCTAACTAGGAAAAACTAATAAGCTATTGTATGGTTTAGGAAAAGGAGTCACTATATAAACCATCTAAAGATGTGATATGCACAGTTATATAATGAAATTTATTTGGCTACCAAACATAAATAAAATATGATGGACCAAAAGAATAATTAAATCCCCATCGACTGCTTTTGCTTGAAGCATGTTATCAATTTATGAGTACACATTAGGGTGGAGCGAAAAAAACAAAGTTTTTATTTTCGAATCGTAATAGTGCGGAAAAGTTGCGATTGGTGAAAAGTTACAAAACAAAACAAAAATTTTTGAAATCGGATAATATCTTCCGTTCCCGCAACGAGCCTGAAATTTTGAAAAAATGAAAATTTTCATGTGTTTTTAGCAATTTTTTACCATTTTTGTTTTAATGTTTTATTTTAATGCTCTTGGACAGAAAAGTTACGTTTGGTGAAGCCTTCTGAAATTTTGAAAAATATATTGAAATCGAATAATACCTTCTGATCCAGGAACAAGCCAGAAAAACCAAAAAATTATAAAACTTCGGCTTTTTTGGGGGTGATGAAAAAAAATTAAAAAAAAAAAAAATTCTCTTTTCTTTTTCTTTTTTACCCGGTATCATAGCGTAAAGCCTTTTAAAAAGCACTATATTACTCTTAAACATAAATTTTTTTCTTGATTTTTCAGGTATCTTCTAAACATGCAAAACTACCATTTTTTACAACAATGAAACATTTTCAAATAATCGAAAGTTATAAAATATTCTCCAAAATTTCTGCAATCCAGTACAAAAATCCACTAAATAAAACACCCACTCCTGAAATAAACGCTAATTTTAATCACTAAACTATAAAAAATTTTAATACCTAATTAATTATATACAGTTTCTTAATCCCCTTTTGTAGTCTGTGCCTTCTATAATTATGTTACCTAACCTGAATGACTACCCACAGAATCCTTTAACATTAATTTAATTAGAAACTTATTTTAAAATTAAAACTTCTTTAAAATTAAACCTAGTTAGGTTAGGTATAGTGTATAGAATGAGACTGCAAAATGCCATTAAATATTCAGAAACTGACATTATAATGAGGTAGGTATTAAAATAGTTTATTGTTTAGGGATAAAAAATATTGTTCATCTAATGAGTGAGTGTTTTGTTCAATGGATTTTTGTACTGAAAAAGTTAAACAAATTTAATAATTATTAATGGGTATGAAGTTGTATGTAAATATTATGTATTATTTTTTTCTGTTTAGCTCCCAGTTGTTTTTTAATGGCGGTTTTGTTTTTAAAACGCTTTTACTAGTTTCACATGTGGGTTTGTCAGTATGTATGTAACTCTAAATAAAAGATAAAATTCACATTCTTTAAAAATATAAAAGTGATATATTTAATACTATTGTGATTACTAAAGGCTAAACTATATTATTACATGTTGATGTTATTGAATGCTATTATTAGTACTAAAGGCTAAACTATATTACATGTTGATGTATTATAAGGTGCATGTAAACTTATAATTTGAAATGGTTTAAAGCTTTATAGTTTTGATTAACTCTTTTAATTTTTTAAACTTAAATTTAATTATTTATTTAAAAATAATTTTGTGTTTGAAAAATTAGACATCAACAAAATCTAAAATTTGTTTTGTCTTCTACACTAATACATTCCTTATATTTATGGCTTTCATATGAAATGTGTTCCAAAATCATCACCGAGATGCTTATAGTAACCTTTTAAGCACAAGTTTCTCTGCAATCGTGTTTCAAATGTTCAATTGTCATGATAACATGTTTTAACATTTTTTTGCATAAGGCTAATAGGGGTGTGTGGGGCAGTAGTGCCCTCTCCTTGTCAAATGCTTTCCAATCCTTAATTTTTGTTACACCTTGCCCCACTTTGCCTGGGACTGTGTTACTGTAGGCACCAAGATAACCTTAAAGCAAACTAAAAGCAACTAAAAAGCAAAAAATAATAGATAACATTTACATAAAATTTTTTACCCATACCTAATTATTAAATTTGTTTAACTTTTACAGTACAAAAATCCATTGAACAAAACACTCACTCATAAGATGAACAATATTTTTTATCCCTAAACGATAAACTATTTTAATACCTATTTTAATTTTAAAGAAGTTTTAATTTTAAAATTAGTTTCTAATTATATTAATGTTAAAGGATTCTGTGGGTAGTCAGTTAAGTTAGGTAACATAATTATAGAAGGCACAGACTACAAAAGGGGATTAAGAAACTATATAATTAGTTAGGTATTAAAATTGTTTATAGTTTAGTGATTAAAATTAGCGTTTATTTCAGGAGTGGGTGTTTTATTTAGTGGATTTTTGTACTGGATTGCAGAAATTTTGGAGAATATTTTATAACTTTCGATTATTTGAAAATGTTTCATTGTTGTAAAAAATGGTAGTTTTGCATGTTTAGAAGATACCTGAAAAATCAAGAAAAAAATTAATATTTAAGAGTAATATAGTGCTTTTTAAAAGGCTTTACGCTATGATACCGGGTAAAAAAATGAGAACATATTTTTTTTTAATTTTTTTTCATCACCCCAAAAAAAGCTGAAATTTTATAATTTTTTGGTTTTTCTGGCTTGTTCCTGGATCAGAAGGTATTATTCGATTTCAATATATTTTTCAAAATTTCAAAAGGCTTCACCAAACGTAACTTTTCCATCCAAGAGCATTAAAATAAAACATTAAAACAAAAATGGTAAAAAATTGCTAAAAACACATGAAATTTTTCATTTTTTCAAAATTTCAGGCTCGTTGCGGGAACGGAAGGTATTATCCGATTTCAAAAATTTTTGTTTTGTTTTGTAACTCTTCACCAATCACAACTTTTCCGCACTATTACGATTCGAAAATAAAAACTTTGTTTTTTTCGCTCCACCCTAGTACACATACACATGTAGCTACATAGACATAAATATATATATATATATATATATATATATATATATATATATATATATATATATATATATATATATTAACATAAACAAAGT
Source organism: Uloborus plumipes (assembly GCA_038373865.1). Classification (NCBI taxonomy): domain Eukaryota; kingdom Metazoa; phylum Arthropoda; class Arachnida; order Araneae; family Uloboridae; genus Uloborus; species Uloborus plumipes. Next base: position 29,759 of record JAXGGA010000857.1, read on the forward strand.
AGTTGAAGAATCAAATGGAACAGAAAAATAAACTTCACCACACAGGTCAAAAGGTGCCTATGGCAGCTTTTTGAAACTGGTAGCAGACATATTTATAAATTGTACATATTTATAAATTTTGGGAATTTTATCTTTACTTCAGTTTTTAACAGATTTTTCACAAGATTTTATACTTCTATTTATAAATATATATATATATATATATATATATATATATATATATATGCCATGAAAAAAATTCAAGCGGCTTATCATTTACCATTATCCAGTTCGCTTATAAGACTGTCATGCCATCCTTCAATATAAGCAGCTCGAACATAGGGAAGCAAAGATTTTTCTTGATTGTGAAATAAAGTTTGCTTCACAATTTCAGATGCAACTTTGGAATAAACAAACCTAAGAAGCAAATAAAGGCATGTAAGAACAAGAAAATAATGAGAAAAACCAACAAAATATAAGAAGAAAAATTGTCTTACCTTCGATGGTTGAATGTTTCAGTATAGTTTATTTTGTTGACAATGTCAGAAATGCAAATTCTGTCACTAGATTTCCACCTAACATTTAGAAAAGTCAATTAAAACAATGTGAGCAGTATTTTTTTCACTGTTTATTTTTATAACATCCTTGGCTTCTTTTTTTTTCTCCCGAAGAATTCACTTCAAGATAACAATAATAATAATGATTTAAAATTTCAAATGCTAACAATAGTACTATACCAAGTCATAATCATTTAAATAACAGAAAGTTGAAGAACGGAGACATACACAATTTCTCTCAGCTTGTTTTAAAGCAAAAAGCCTGCTGCAATTATTATACAGGGAAATCTACTGCACAAATTCATACATGTTTATGCTAAAAATAAAACAAATAAAATATAATATTAGCAAACTCGTAAAAGGTAACTAAGAAATAATTTTGTAGCTTTTACTATCTGGTTTTAAACTAATTGGACAACAAATAGATATGAACAATAAACAATAACTATTATTTTGCACATCAAATAACAGATAAAAAAATACTATTGTATACTTGTTTAAAAGTCTGTCCAAATGAATGGGATCTTTGATGTCACAACTAAATAACTGAATTGTTTCTTGCAATGAAAAACCAATAGGGAATATTCTTGCATTCATCAAAGTCCTCTGCAAAGGTTCCTAAAACAGTTGAACATAACACATTGATTCAAAAAAGTGTTGATCCACAAAATATTTTTACAGAGTTATTTAAAGTTTTCAAATATACAGTAGGTGCAAAAAAAACATGCACTAAATCTATCTAAACAATCATGTGCATCTGTTTCCATTAAAACAGTTAAAGTGAAACAAAATATACAAATGTAATCAAATGCTTGGAAAATAAACAAGGATTGAAAATAATGTTTAACTACTAGGATACTAAATTCAATTTTATCCAATGAAGAAAAAACCTTTCAATTAAGTCAAGTTCTCTAACCTCAAACTTCAGTGCTACTTTGCATAAATGTCTTAAAGCAATCAAAACTAAGGGTTGACTACTTCTTGCATTTGAAAACACTAATTTGTTGTTTTCTATTCCTTTGCTCATGTTAATTATGGGTGAAGTTTGTTGCACCTTTAAAGCTTAAGAGTCACAAACATTAACAGAACACTGTCCATTTTGTAATGCTTGCTAAATTCTGGGTAATGTCTCTTCCTTGTTTTGCGGAAAAATATTGCTGAATCTCAGAAACTCTGCAAAGGAGCTGAGAGAACACGGAACAGAATTCAGCTGCGTTATGATCAGGAGTATGTTCTACCAATGGTCAACTCTCTTAAGACTTCAAGGTAAATGTGTATGTTAACATTGTTATGTGCATCCACAGCTACGAAGATTAACGCTAGATGTCTGGACTTGGCCAAGCAACCCTAAAACAGCCTTTGTGGAAAAGTGGGTGTGCAGCCATTGCCCCTCTAAGAGATGCTAAAAAAACTTCAGAGAAACACTCCTTATGCTCTCATGTTCTCAAAAATGTAGGGTATTATTTTAATTTTTAAACTCTACAGCTCAAAGAGGCAAGCCTAATTTTAGACCACTCTGTATATGATCAACTTATTTTAATAAGTGGATTTTTTTTTTTTTTAATTTGAGAAAAAATATTTCACGAAGCACAACTTCACAAATATTATCCTATTGAAGGACAAAGGTGATAGCTTAACATCATGAAGAAAAAAATTGTGATGAATTAATTTTGCAATAAATTGACATGTTACAAAATAAAAAGGTTAGCAATGCATAAACTCTTTGCAAACAAAACTACAAGTAAATTTTTAAATAAGAGTCAAAAAATTACCAAATGAATGTCAAACATTTCATTATCTGAACAGCCCAAGAGCTCCAGAAAATTATTCCAAGGTTGGTTACAAAATGTTCCTCTATTTTTTGTAACTGGTTCCTAATAATAAAAAATGAAACCAACTCAAACCCATGTAAAATAGTAAAATATTAGAAAGAACACAAATTTATGTCCATTAAACTTTAAATAAATCTAATTTTTCAAATTCAGAGAGAAAATTTATGAAGAGGGTACTGCAAAACCTGTTCACATATGAAAAAATGCCTCAATCATCAAGGTGATTATTTAGAGAAGTAAGCTTTCCTGTACATTACTTTTGGTAATAAAGTTATGCTTTTATATTTCACCGTCTTTTTCAAATTGATATAAAAAGTTTTTAAATAATAAGGAACAAAATAAGAGGGCAAAACATGTAAAAAAATAAATAACACTAAGTGCAATAATTATTTAAACTCATGATTTTTAAGCATGATCCACCTTAGCATGTGGTTTTTTACTACTCAAGACAAGTATAATCTCAGTTTTTTATGGAAATATTTCTAATACGTTGAAGACCTAGTTAAGGAACAATATCTCCTCTTATTTTAAATAATTCCAAAGACTATAAACAATAACACAAGTAAGCATAAAATTCAATCTTCCACAGAAAACCAGAACATGAAAACTACAAAACTACCTACATTTAAATTTTCATTAACACCAAACACTATCGTTACACAGATTCCTGCAACTTTCTTGAACGGAATGCTCAAAACTACTAAATTCTCTGGTACATGCAAAACCTGGGAAAAAAAATTAAATTTTGTCTTAAAATTTTTGCCACAGACAGAAAATTACACAATATCACGTAGTTAAAGTATACCACACAATGAAAATGTTATTCAAATAAAAACATATCTCTTTTAAGGGTCAAACAATGCTTGTTATTCTCAATTTACAAGTTCTGAATGCATCTGAAATCTATGTTATTAAATTTTGAGGACTCAAACAAAATCACCAAGGTGGAAACCACAACATTTTTTTGAAGGGGGAGGGGGAGGGGTGTCACAGCCAAGCCATTTATAACATGGAGATCATGGGGGGTCATTGTGATCTCCTAAAAATCCTTATTCTGCAAATTTTGTTAGACAATTTGACAAAATTAGGGACTGTATGGTAAAAATTGCAATTTTTTAATTGTTTTTAAAATGGGGCCTAATGTCTTCTCTCCTAGACGTAGGTGTTTGCAAGAACTCTTATTTTATGGCTCAGTACATTTGGAGCCTCATTCAATAAAGAATTCGACCCCCCCCCCCCTTGGAGCACTGTTATTTGAAAAAAATCTGCTTTTGCAATTGCAATTTTCATAAAGACTTGTTTTTGAGACCAGGATTTCAGTTAATTGTTGCTTCTCTTCTAGGACAAAAACATTACAAAATTACTTTTTAATTTTTTGAAACTTTATTACGCTTAGTATTTTGGAATGAGCTTAAATTGCATCCAGAAAGTTCACATGTTTGAAATTCAGTATTTCCGTACTGTAAAAATAGTTTAGCTTTTATCATAATTAGGTACTGAATAGAGAATTTAAGATTACATGGTACAATGAATCGAGATCAATTTTTTCATAAAAAAGATTCAACAGAGCTTAGAACAATACAAATATTCAACTTACTGAATGTGAGTCTATCATTAGGGCACCAGAAATGTAGCAATTTTCACCAACAAAAAGACTTTGTGTCTCAAGTATTGAATCACAAATTATAGAACCACTAGATATTTGACTATTTTCAAGAGTTTTGAGAAATGAGTTCACCAGAAGGCAATTTGGAGTTGATAATTTCAGTGAAGGCTGAAATTAAAAAAATAGACATTAAAAGAACAGGCAAATCTTAACATTTAAATCAAAAAAAGTTTAACAAGTAAATGCTTTAATGCATATTGCAATTGAATAATACAGTGAAATTTCATATAATTTTTCCAAAAGCAAGCATAAAATCCTATAACATTAAAATTTTTGGTTATGTGGACAAAATCTATGTACTTTTTACAGTTGAATTTTAAAAAAATAAATAAAACTTTGCATTGAAATAACATAAGCAAGTTTGTTACATTCTCTAGCCAGGTTAGATATCATAAACCTGGAGAATATTAGTTTAATACAAAAAGTATTAAATTATTCTGAAATTCAAACATAATATTCATTAAGTAAGTCTTATCAGAAGCATTTTCTAAGGTGATCTTTCAACTAGTCTTTTCTTCATTATAAAACCAAATATTTTTTTCTATTTAAATTTCTTCCAGAAGTCAAACAAGTTTTAAGGAGTTTTCACAGATCATTATAATCTAGACGGGATATAATTCAGCCATTTGAGTTTATAAAATGAATGGTATTAATGAGTAAATTTTTTTTACGAAATGCATAAGCGGTTTTCCCCTTAAAAATCCAGGTGAATCCTGAAATCACCTGAATGTACTCAAGAAATAGTTTTATAGCATTCAAGAAATTGTTGTACATTTACATCCAATAAATGTTTGTGCTTATTTTTTATTAAAGAAAGAGTGCAATAACTCATTAAATTTTAGATAAAGGAAACAAAAATTCTGATATTTTTTTATTATCTGAGGCAAAAATTACAAGGTTAAAAATTTTGCAATTATGCTGGGCTCACGAAAACCACAGCTTCATGAAAATAAGTGCTGTTACTAGATAAGCAACTTGTGAATAAACAATAAAAACATTTCTCAATAAAGTTCGATAGCAAGAAATAATTAAAGGTGCAACACCGAATAAAAAATATGATATTGGGGAAAAAAAATGCCATAACACTTAAATCACAGTATAACAAGCTCTGATGGTTTTAAAATATAATAAACAAATAAAACCTAAAAATTTCATCTTGTGTTTGATGAGAAATTTTTTTAATTAAGCGAATAAAAAGAATGCTTGTCTTTGTTCAAGCAAATATTTGTTTTGCTAGAACAAAAACAAACAATATCATAATTACTTCATTGATGGAATGCACTGTCTCTGAATGGGATATGGTGAATAAATTTGACATGTGATTAGCAGCAACATCTTGACTAGACCAGTATAAGTGTTGATGCCCCTTTAATAACTCTGAAAGAAAAAATTATAAGTTTTATTTATAAATATGAATACTGTAGTAAATATGATCTTTTCAGAAAAATGGGACAATTATTGACTACATTGTGTTGCTGCAATGAATTTGTATTCAAAGTTTCAACTCACAATGAATTTAGTAGCCAATAATAAAAAGTAGTTGCATTATGCACTATGTGATTGTATTAGTTTTCTTGTATTTTATACGAAACATTTTTAATAAATAATCTTTATAACAAGCCATTAAAGCATAACACAATCAGGGTTCATACTCAAATTTAAAAATTAAAAGTAAGGAGTTTTTAAGGAGTTTTGCAGGAGCTAATTTCAATTTTTAAGGGGCGTTTTCTAGTTGAAAGACGCATTTTTTAACAAGATATTTAAAAAAAAATCACAAATCTTGTATTATTTATTTTTTCTAACAATCTCCATATATTATTTCTCTAAGCCCAATCCTATACCCGGTCGAAACTCGCTCATTTCTTTATCGAATTGCATGAAAATTTATGATTTTGAAGCTTATCCCGCGGGCTATTGACGAAAATTAGACCCAACCTCTAAAAAGTGTCGGTTCGATTTTTATTCGAACTTCAATTTTTGGGCACAAAATTGACTCTATCTAGCGAAATAATTGTCGTATCGTCTCCATTTTGATTTCATTCGAAAGATTTTAAAAAATGCGTTCTTTAGAACGTTTCTCCGCTTGCGCCGCGTAACGAGAATCTCGAAAATCCACGTTTAAGCGACTAATAAGCGATTGAAGTTTGAAAAAGTTAAATTTTTTGCTCAACGGTTAAAACCATTACCATTGTTGTTCAATTCAATTTTAAATGCGACATTTCAAGCCAAGGCTTAGCTCGGTAAACCTTAATTGTAATTTTATTGTTTCAAAATACTATGGTAGTTTTGCGATAACGTTCGTATTTAGTTTAGTAGTAGCCTTGGGCATTTGATTTTAATATAGGGTATCACTTTTGTAGTAGTTGTAAAAGTGAACGTGTCTTTGATCTCTTTGAAAAGTTGTCAGAACGACGGCAGTAGATGGCGATGTTGTGCAAACGTACAAGATTTTACAATGCCAAGGAACAAGGTACCAACAGGCAGACTAACAGGAAGGTGTCTACTACCTAGACAATATTAGACAATTCAACAATGCTTTGGCCTTCGCTTCAGTCAAAGTGGACTCAGTTAACATTCCTGGCAGAGGTCCATATTGTTTTAAACTACATGGTCAAGTGTACCATATGATCGGGAACTTGCAACCTCCGGCATTGACTACACCAACTTACGCTGGACTTTTCTTTATAGATTTCGACACTGCGCTGCAACTTTGGGCAGATAATGAAGCCAATAAAAATTGTCGTATTAAATTTTAAGTTTAGAGTTTTTTTTTTTTTTTTTTTTGCGGAATTCCGCACAGGTCACCTAGTATATTGAATAAAACACTAAATTGAATGTCAAATATGAATTTACTGCTTCTTGAATATTAGCAGACTCTAAATAAAATTCAAATGCCGACGGGGAGGAAGAGGGGGTAACCATAGAAAAATATTTTCTTTTGAGAATTATAAAAAAAAATCACTAAAAATGAAAAAAAAAAAGAATTGAAAATTAGTACTTTCGCAGAAACAAGACACTTATTAAAAATTTCACAAGTCTTGTATCATTTATTATATTCCAACAATACATTGCATAACACATTAAATTGAAAGTCAAAAATAGTTATTTACTGCTTCTTGAATATTAGCAGACTCAAAATAAGATTCAAATACCGAATGGGGGTTAACCGTAAAAAAATATTTTATTTAAAAAAAAAATTATGTTAAAAAAAGACGTATTAATAATTTTGTTGCTAGAATCCACATAAAAAATAAAACTATTTATTAAAATACAAATAATAATTAGCTAGTATTTTTATTTTAATAATTATAGATAAGATAGTACAGCCCAAAATAACTTTCAAACTCCTTAAACTTTTTGACAATTGACTCTTAAAGAGCACAGAATTTCGCTTAAAACTTTTCAATTTAATGATTTAAAAAAAAATAAAATGAAATTGTAGTTGTTTACTTCTTGACAGAGAATAGTAAACATCACAAATGCAAAATGTACTATTCCAATGACGGATGCAAAGAGGTCGCTATTTTCATAATGAACACGTTAAACAAACAAAAGAGAAGAAAAAAAATGACATATTGAAGGATTTATTAAAGTAAAATTATCATAATTTACATTTTAAAGCTCTATGATAAACATATTTATTACAATATTATTAACAGCAATGAACGTAATTGAAGACAAATTTAAACTAAAGTGATTTCAATTTTAATTTTTTAACTCTCATAGGAAACACAGAATTTCCCTTGAAACATTTTTATTTCCAATTTTGATAGAAATAAACAGACATCTTACTTATTTGCCTCTTTGCAAAGCAAAGTAAACATGAAAAATCGGGAAAATTTGATTCTCAAACCAGATGCAAAGAGATTGCATCATTGAAAATGAAAGCATCAAAAGTATAAAAGCAAATAAAAGAATATGTATTTATGCAAAACAATTTTAAATGTCCTTCTAACAGGTCTAGATGATGTAAATTATTAATTATTATCGATATAATCGTGGAAAATTTGGAGTAAGAATCAAAATTTCGAACGAAAGATAAAAGCACAGCAAAAAATATTGGATTTCCTGTTTCAACTCATGAAAAATACCGGAATATCCGAACACAATTCTTTGGTATTGGTGGTAGAAAAAAATACTTAACAGAAAAAAAACCATGCATAAACAGAATAAAAAATAAAGATTTTGTAAGGAGATAATGGCAAATTTCAGGAGTTTAAAGGGCCCTTAATTTCTTTTGTTAAAAAGCAGGAGTTTATAAGGAGTTTGTAAGAAGCGTATGAACCTTGACAATATGTATTTTTTAAGAGATTCAAAATTGTTTTGTCTTTCTTCTTGTACTCTTTCTAAGTTTCTGAAACAAAATTTTATTGATGTGACACTATTTTTTAAAAAAAATTACTCAAATGTATGGATGGTGGGGATCACAGCAATATAAAACTATCTGCAAAGTACATGTGCACACAACTTAAAACTATCTACAAGTAAAAGAAACAATCTATAGTTGGTAGATAACATTTTAAGTAAGATTATGCATATTGCATTCAATCATATACCCAGGAAAGCAAGAAGTGAATTATTTTATTAATTTTCCTGCAAGTTTTGAAAAAAAAATGTTTAATTTTGATTTTGATTCATCATTCAGGGGTCTGGCCAGAGGAAATTCGGGTCCGTTAACGGACCCTTCACAAAAATACGATCAAGCAAAACGGACCTTTCACAAAAATACTATCGAGCAAAACGGACCCTTCACAAAAATACGATCAAGCAAAACGGACTCTTCACAAAAATACGATCAAACAAAACGGACCCTTCACAAAATGCTAATCAAACAAACGTACATTTTACACATGATTCATTCAAAAAGCAAATCTGAAATCAAAATAATGCATAGCATATTTCTGTGTAAAAGCCCATAACTTTTGGGCCTTTTCTCAAGTTAAAGAAGGGAATCGTTTATCCGCCAACTTTGCGAAAAAAAAAAAAAGTCAGCACTTCTTGCCTGGTCCTGCGATGCTCGGGCAAGCAAAAAACCTTTAGTGTAAAATGTAGCACTTTTTGTTGGTTTCTTTTAAAGAAATTAACAACTTAAAAAAGGTAGTTTTGCTTTAATGGTTCTGCTTGTTTGTTTTATCATATGCAAATCAAAGTGGCTTGCTGTGATGTTACTGTTATAGATTTCTCTGGAAGTGCAGAGTGAGGATTTTTCTCCCTGCTATGAACTTAAACATAAAGAAAATAATAATAATAGCAATTATCAGCGGAATGAACTTAGAACTGCAAACAGATAGCTAGGGTTGGAGAAAAAATGGGATTGCTTCTGGGTAGAGCGATCAGCTACTATTTAAAATTAAAATTATCTCCATCTGACGTCTTTGGTGCAATGTTTTGACCTTATTTTGGCAGAAAATTATCTGTTTTTTTTTTTTAATTTCATTTATTTATTTATTTTTTAATGCTTACAAGGGTGGTGTTTTAGTTATATTCAGGAATTATTGTATTTTTGCGTCTTCTAATATTGTTTCCCTACCGTATTTTTTCCTCCGAATTTTTGGCGAATATGTCGGTGATTATTAATGACATTCATCACATAAACCTGATGAAATGCAGCTCTAAAATTTTTGACTTTAATAAATTATTAAACATCGTTTTTATATTTATGATGCTTTCATTTTGAAAAAAGCGATCTCTGCATCCGATATGAAAATCGAATTTTACTTACTTTTCAAGCTAATTACTCTTTATTAGGAGGCAAATAAATGAAAATTCGCGTTATTTTTTGCTCAGATCATTATTTTAAATTTTTTAAAGCAAAATTAACTGTTCTTTTATTAGTCTAAATGTTAAACGATCGCTCCATTTTAGTTTTGCATTAATTGTGGAAACAGACATTAATAATATGTTTACTATAGACCTTTAAAATGCAATTGTGAAGAAAATTCACCAAAAAAAATTATTTTATGTTCCGTTTTTATGCTTTTGATGTCACTTGAATGATCACTTTGAAAACTGCAATCTCTTTGCATCCACTACAGGAATCGGACTTTTCGCATTTTTGATATTTAATGTGCTTTTTTTCGAGGAAAATAAATAAAATTGGTTTTTATTTTTTTTAATTAAAAAAAAAATTTTTTTTTTGCAATAGGGTAGTTGTGACCTACTGAATATCCCTTTTTTAACTACTAGATATTGTTAAGAGGCTTACAAAACACAAAAATTCACCATTGCCGAATTTTAAAACACAACGGTTGATTCTTAATGATTTTTTTAAAAACCCACGCGCAAAAAAAGCGCACCTTAAAACCGAAACCCGTGACGTCACAGGGCTGTAACTTTCAGCCTTTCATCCATAAAAATTGGATTTTTGCTACATTATCGTTTCATTGCGGGATTTTCTCCTTCCGTAATCAATACCTTAAAGTCTACTAATTCACTATTTAAAACTGGATTTATCAAAGAGCACTCCAATACCCTGCTAGGGGTGATTGTTTTGATATTTTTTGGCGAAATCCGTAGTCAAATTTTTAAAACGCATCACTTGGCGAGAAAAAAAACTTACGGCAGTGGAGAGCGAACAACAGTGCGGAAGCCGGAGAAACCGGTTTCTCGAGCTCCTCGCACTAAAGCTTCTCGCTCTTTCTTCGCCTTAGTGGAAAGTTCAAAAGCGCCAACGTCACAACCGTCAAGCCCAGTGACGTCACAACCGCTTGAAATTTAAAAATTATTTAAAAAAAAACTACTTGTCGCAGCGCAAAAATTTTTTCGCCGTTGATGTTCATGTCTGTTGCTCTATCATATAAAAATAAAATTGAAAAATCGAAAACTACCCTATTGTTTTTTTTTTTTTTTCAAAATTGTTTGATTTTCACAAAATTATTTGATTTTTCACAAAATTATTTAGTTTTTCACAAAAAACGGACCCTGTGAAAAATCCTGGACAGACCCCTGTCATTATCAAATGATCTGCAGCCAATGTATTTGCACATAGAGCATACACATGTGTGTCTGTATAATCTAGCTATGGTGGAGAAGATGACCTACTAATAAGAAAGTGGAAAGAGCTGAAAGCCAATAGTAAAACTTCTGATAACGAATTGTACTATCAGTGTTTGTTTTTTTTTTATTTAATTTTACATATATTTGGAGAGGGGAAGGGGCAGAGAAAAATTACACAGTTTTTTTTTTTTTTTTAAAGTTGTACTTGAAATAAAGAATACAGGTCATATTTGACGGTAGGTATTATTTAGGATCACATAATACGTACAATTGACACATAAAGTTCGCTTACTTACTGGGAGACATTTTATATTTAGACAGTTCAGACCAAACCAACAACCGAGCTGAAATATTTTCTTTTGAATTCCCTTCATTGATACCAGCCTTTAAGTTGTATGTTTTTCCACACTTCCCCATTATGAAAGACTCCTTAGTCATGTTGGAAGCCATGGCAACTAATATGTCAAAAAATAAAGACACCTATAATGAAATGATCCAAAAAATCCCAAATTTATTTCTTAGATACTAAAAATATTTTTAAAAATCATACAGATAAGTATACAGAATAAACAGTTGTTAATAATTTCTACCTAACATTATCAGTTAACGTATGTGCCTGATTTTGTGGGAGACCAAAGCAAAGTTTAGTGGTTTCTTTTATTTTGGAAATTTATTCTCAAGGGGTCATTCATAAAACTGAAATCCGAGACATCCATGTCACAAATGCTTAGAATTTAAGAGGTTGATTTGATACAGAATAACCCTCTAATACATCTTGGGTAAACAAGACATCTATAAAAGAAAAAATCCTCAATCTTGGAAATCTACCGGGGGGGGGGGACATCTGAGGTGAAGGTTTGCCAAATAAATTTGATGGCAAAGATTCAAATGTAGCACCCCTAATAACTCAACTTTATTCATGATAATACTCAAATATTGTAACATTGCATAACAGCATAAAAATCTGTGTGATTGATTTTTCAATTTATTGAAATCAATGCATAACCCTACAAGGGCAAATACAGACTATTTTTAAGGGCGTAATGCTCAAGAATCTAGGGTATTGGGTGCAAAAATGTTCTGAAACTGCTTGGGTGTTAAAAAAAGCACTGAATCAGCCAAGAATAAGGCGCTTCATATGGCATAAATGTTACTAATTAATTTCATAAGCAATGAATGAAAGTAGTATTTTAAGTATTTAACTTTAAAAATAATTAATTAATGAAAAGATTATTGCAATCATTTACATTTAGTATTTGAACACAATGTGGATGGATAGTTTTCACATATTCGCTCTTCATTATGAAGCCTCCTTTATATAACTAAAGTAATAATTATTATTAATGTCACCAAGTGTACTCCTTATTGTGCTGATTTCATACAGAGAACTTGTGTTATAAGCAATTTCAAATTCTCAAAAAAATATCAAAACTAAACAATTAAAGTTTCAAAGCATATTTGTAAATTGCAATGAAATAGACACAGATAAATATACTGCATGAAATTTCACTGACAAAATGTAAATCAAAATATTTTACTTGAATGGGGTTTACTCCACTGTCTAAACCCAAATACGTGCAACTGTCAAGAGGAGCTTGCATGTGCAGTGACAACAAACTTTCAGCAACATGTGTTTTTAAAAATACAATTCCCGATACCTGATGGAAAGGAAAATAGACAAGATAAGATGCTCATGCTATTTACTACACGGCAAATAAATAAATTACTTAATAATACATTGATACAGATATTAGAATTTTAAACTAGTAAAAACATAGAGAAAAACAGGATTTTTCCTTTTTTTTTATTTTTTTTCCAAATAATGTACAAACCTACACACAAACACACGTATAACATATATTGCACACTGAAAATGAAAGGGGCAATTTTTAAATTGGATTTGCATTAACTTTTAGGAACTGGGCGGCACACATATTGTACCATAAATTTTTTTTTTTAGAGGACGGTGTTGAAATTTTCACTTGAACCCTTTGGAACCGTGGATTTTTTCAAAGTTTCATGCGTCTGGTACGACAGTTTATACCTTCTCTTTTCAATGGACAATAAATCTGTGGTTCAACTGTCGTACTACCTGGGTCGAAAGAAAAATTTCCATATGAACAGCCTGGATCCAAAAGGTTAAATTACCATGGGCTAAAAAAAAAAAAGATGTGCCCCTTTCATCTTAGTGTGCGATATATATATGACAACAAAAATGATAAAATTGATGGAATGGTATTATTCATGTAATACCTACATATGCAGTAAAAATTGCTTACAAAAGTAACATGCATACCAAAGGTACTTTTTTATCCCCTTGAGATAGTTTTTCCATTTGTTCAAGGGTTCCACAGTAATAGATATCAGAGATAAAACCCTAAAACAAAATGTATACCTTGAAATCAAATGTAATTAAGACAATGCATGAAATAAAAAGAGAAAATTGAAATAAATTTTAATTATTTTAAAAATTATACACAAAACAATCCAAAATGGGTGTAAACTCTCCCTGAATAGCTATAATGAAGAAGATAATTTTGGAAGAAAAAAAAGGTTTTTTGATTACATACTTTGATATGATAACTTAGAGAGAAAAAAACCCCTTAAAAACTTTAGTCATCGAAGAAAATGCAAGAAAACTTCTAAATTTGCAGCAATTAATAAGGCATCAAAGAACTAAAAATTTCTAATGGAATTAGGTACAAAGCTGACTTATCTTTGTTGTATTAAAACAACTGTCAGCCACTATTAAGTACCCATTTAATGTAGCGGTCACAAAAATTTAAAGCCTTATATAACCTTAAATATTTTGTTTTTCACAATCAATGCCTGAGCATTATGCATTCATAATTAAAAAGCACTAAATACTTTCTTGAGAAATTAATTAACATAAATGAGCTCTAAATAGTTATATTATAAGCAATACCCAATCTTGTGATTGGGATACTCCTGTTTTTAATTGAAGAATTTCTTGAATATCACATAAATATCAGGAAAATAAATGAGGTCTTTTCGTTTGATGTAGGATACTTTATGACAAATTTCATTTGATGGGCTACTAACTGAGCATGGTGATAAAGAGCTATTAATTTCAGCATCGAATTCCATTTTACCTTATTAACAGTTAAATATTTATAAAATAATTAAATGAATAATTTAATATAAAGCCCATGCTCGAAGAATTAAAATTAGTGCAACTAATTTATTCCCATACTGATCTTTACAAAACTGACATGTGTTGAGCACTGATAAGAACTGACAAGAATAAGTTTACTCACTAAAATACTAGTTCACAGATACTATAAAGCGTACATTCTATTTTCTACAAAATAATACTGCAACAAAGAACAAGGGTATAAAGAGGTAGGTACTAAAGAATTTCTTGAAAAATCAATTAAAATAAAGGAGCTTCGAATATTTATCTCATAGGCAATACCCAATCTTGTGATTGGATGTTCCTGATTGATGGCTATAAACAGGAGGATACCCTTGTTCTTTGTTGCAGTATTATTTTGTGGAAAATAGAATGTATGCTTTATAGTATCTGTGAACTAATATTTTAGTGAGTAAACTTTTTCTTGTCAGTTCTTATCAGTGCTCAACGCATGTCAATTTTGTAAAGATCAGTATGGGAATAAATTAGTTGCACTGATTTTAATTCTTCAAGCATGGCTTTATATTAAATTATTTATTTAATTATTTTGTAAATATTTAACTGTTAATAAGGTAAACTGGAATTCGATGCTGAAATTAATAGCTCTTTATCACCATGCTCAGTTAGTAGCCCATCAAATGAAATTGTCATAAAATATCCTACATCAAACGAAAAGACCTCATTTATTTTCCTGATATTCATGTGATATTCAAGAAATTCCTCAATTAAAAACAGGAGTATCCCAATCACAAGATTGGGTATTGCGTATAATATAAATATTTAGAGCTCATTTATGTTAATTAATTTCTCAAGAAAGTATTTAGTGCTTTATAATTATGAATGCATAATGCTCAGGCATCAGAGAAATACTTTTTCTTTTTTTCATCAATTATCTAATTTATTGTTCAATGATTTAATAAATTAAATTTCATGACATATTGGGTAGATAATACAGCTAATAATAAATATATAATTATTTTTTGGTTTAATTAATTTTAAGTCCATGAGAGGGGGAACAAAAGCATATGGTCGTCGCGAAAAACATTCATATACTGTCAGCAGGATATCTCTTAATGGGAGAAATAACCAAAAGTAAACTCTTTTCCTGTGAATAGCTAACATATCAGTGGCTTGTTTTAAAAAAAAATTAAAGTTTCTACTGCTCCCCCTTTATGAGAAAAACGGCTGCCAAGATGGCCAAAAACGCATTTTTTGCCTTATGGCTTATTTTTAAGCTAAAATATTTCCAAGAAGGAGTGAGAAACCCAAAAAATTTATTGCGTAGCAATTTACAGGGAGGACCTATACACTACCAGAAAGTGAGAAAACCTTTGGTTTTGTTTGCCTTTTTTTGTAATAAATGCCTGAATTTTAGCAAAATCTGCAAAATCAAGTTTTTGTGGTGACAACTTCAAAGAGCCTTGTACCTTGGCAATTTTCATTATGAACGTTCTAGTATTTTTTTTCAGAATGCCTGGAGTAACTAGTTTCCATAGATATCTAGAACTTTTATTTTGCATGAGTACGATTTTTTATAAAAAATGATTAAATAACAGTATTTAGTATTTTGACGTGGCGGACAAACTTTGAGGGCATGTATCTCAGAAAATAAGTGGAGCAGGTAACTTTCCTTTTGGGCTTTTTCATACCTTTATACCATCAATCTGTGTACAAAATTAAAAAAAATCCGAGTCGGTCGTGCAACCAACTTTTTTTTTTTCGGTGATTTGGTATGGAATTGCTCCTATATATATTTTTAACAAATGTTACAAGTTATTGTGAAACCACTCCAGATATAAATCTGAAAAAAAAAAGGCATAAATGTATAACAGACAGGATTGCTAAACAAGAGAGAAAAATAAGAAATAAAAATATGTTTTTACTTCCTTTTACGTAGTAAAGGAAGTATTGTATTGCGAAAAAAAAATCACTCAAATTTGAGTCTAAATTTTGATTTTGCTCACCCCCGAATGAATGTTCAGTAGTTTTTTCGACCTGTCAGCCCGTGCATATGTACCAACAACATATAAGCAGCCGAAAAATCCTTTTCAACCACCCCCGAGTTAATTACGACGAGTTTTCTCGTGACGTCTGTATGTAAGTGTGTGCGTATGTATATGGGTCGCATAACTCAAAAACTATATGCCGTAGAAGCTTCTAGCTTGGTATGTAGGCTCTGAGGATGGTCTAGTTGCGCACCTCCCCTTGTAGTTGCATTCGAATGCTCTCAAGGGGGTGTTTTATCCCTTTTTGGGGTAAATCAGTGTTAATTTCAATGCAGACTCGAGTGATATGAATTAGCGCGACCACTTGGCGATATGTCGCCAAGGTTTTGGTCGCCAAGTGTTTTACGCCAACTTGGCGACATATCACCAAGTTGGCGACAAATTTGGCGAAAAAATTATTTTTTGAATTTGGGTTCAACTTGGCGCTATTGGCGATATTTTGCGAAAAATTCACTGAATGATATTAAAATCAGCAATATTTAGAAAATTAACCATTGTAAAATATTTTTTGCATTGTTTCGTGGCAGATTAGGGGAGTAAATATTTGAATTGTTACCTTGCTCCCTCCAAGCACTATTTTTAACACTTAAGGCAACTCTAAGAAATTTACACGTAAAAGGAAGTAGTGTGGGGTCCATACCAGATTTTTTAAGTATTTAATTCTTTTTCGAAGTACCTGTAACATCAATTATGAATAATTTATGTGAGCAAAAATAATAACAATACAGAAACAGTTTGAAAAAATAAATCTTTTTGCAATTGTTACATTGATTTTTAGAAAAAGAGTGAAGGATTGATTTTTCATTCAAATGATTTTTTACATATTTTTTCTTTCACAACTATAACATTATTCAATACACCACCAACTCATTTATTCTATCCATGAACTGCAGTTTCGTGCTTTTTAGCACTCGTCAGCATGGAATAGGAATGAAACGAGCTGGAGGCAGAAATCCTCTTATAGAGCGAAGAGAGACAAAAAATCTGGTAACTAATGTGAAATTAGAACACCAGCGCACATTGGTACGGTACAATTCGTAAATTTAGAGTCAAAGCTTGGGTATAAAACAGTAAGTAATCGTCCCTAAGCCAGGGCAGAGCATTTTTTAAGGATTTTTCACTGGGCGACATGGGGCAGTTGTCTGGGGGGGGGGGGAGGAAAAACCCAAAATATAAAAAAAAAAAACATTTATTTTTAATACTAGCGGTACCCGCACGGCTTTGCCTGTGGTATAAAATTAAAAGTTCATTTGTAAAATAATTGATATAGCAGAAAAAATGCTCTATTTTAGTTTTATTCAACTATAATTCCTTCAAAGTGATATAAAGATCTGATATGGACCCACACTACTTAATTTTACGTGTAAATTTCTTAGTAGATGCCTTAAGTGCTAAAATAGTGCTTGGAGTGAGCAAGATAACAATTCAAACATTTGTATCCCTAGTTTGCTACGAAACAATGCAAAAAAATGTTTTACAATGATTAATCTCTTAAATATCGTCGATTTTAACATCATTCAGTGGATTTTTCGCAAAATATCGCCAACAGCGCCGAATTAAACCTAAATAATAAAAAAAAAAAAAATTCGCCAATTTGGCGTCAAATACTTGGCGATATATCGCCAAGTGGTCGCGCCAATTCATATCACTTTTGTTAACCAATTCAAATCACCTTGCAGTGAAAACACTGATTTACCCGATAGATGGGGTATAACACCCCCTTGGAACATTCGAATGCAACCCCAAGGGAGATGGACAAAAATAAGCCAAAAGAGAAAATAAGAACAATTTTGTTGATGACAGGAACCAACAGAAATCTTACCAAAGTTTAAAAGAAGAAGAAAGTTTTCTTTCCTATCTTAAAAAACAAAACAATACATTTTCCGAAATGAAACACTTTAAAAAAACGATTTAATATCGCAATTGATACGATATTTCGTTAATCTGTGCTTTAGGTACCCTTTTCTCGCTAAATGGGTGATAGGCGCGCCAAACGTGGTAACCCTAGCTATTTTGCGTAGTTGACTTTTTGAAAACGCGCCAAGCAGGGTCCCAAAGCATCTTCACCGGGAAAAAGACAGGGTTGCCAGAGAATTGGAACAAAAAAATACTACGCCTCCTCTAAAAAATATATTACAAAATACTACTGTTTCCAAATGTTGCCAAAATCAATGTTGCTGAAATGCGAAATCTATGAAAATGAAAAAAAAAAAAAAAAAAATCCGCCAAATCTTTTAATTAAGTCATTAGTGTATTGGAAACAGGTTTGCCAGAAAAATACTACGCTCCTTATTTGGGCCGAAAAAATACTACCGTAGAATCAAAAATACTACGTCTGGCCGTAGCCTACGAAGATTGACGCTGGCAACCCTGGAAAAAGAAAGAAACAAAAATAAGTATGAACACGTAACCATAGTAACAACATGAAAAGTTGATTTCCGTTGATAAAATAATTAATTTTATCTCTCATTTCAAACAAATTTTATTCTAAAGCTCAACCATTTTAGAATCGTTTGGCTTGCTTTACTGAAGGTAAACCTTGAATTTCGGGATTCTAAAAACAATTGTTACAGCTCTCCTGATAATCGTAGAAACTTCGAAAAAACTTCATTTTGTGCAGAATATTTCAAGCTTTCGAATGACATAAGACTTGAAAATGTGTGTGAAATATTTCTTCCCTATTTTATCGAATTTCCGCTAAGAATTCGAATAGAAAAAGAACGAAATGGAATTTTCGAAAAATCGCTTCGAGGTGCAAAACTACATGCTACAAACTAATTTTGTGCCAAGTGGCATGAAAATCGACCGAACGGTTTTGGCGCTACACGCGTAACAGACAGACAGAAGGAAAGACAGAAAGATAGAGAGACAAACTTTCAGCTTTATTACTAGTAGAGATTTTAAATAATATTTCAAAAAAAAATTGGAAATTTTTACCCAATATTTGTAAAACTATAGTCAATCGAAAAAGATGTAACAAAAATAAAACTTTTTTTTTCTTTTCTGGCAGGATAAGTTAAAGGAATGTACATGTATTACTCTTTTCTTGAAGTTTTTTTGCAAAAAGTACAAAAAAAAAAAAAAAAAAAACTGCAAAGAATTGTGAAAAATATAAATAAATAAAGGTGTCACCTTACCTCTTTCTGTTTACAAACATCAGAAAAAAGGAACAGGTTTTGTTGGAGGCTATAGGAGAAGTGGTGAAGGCTTTTAGGAAGGGGATAAAAAGAGAAAGAATTCCGTTTACGAAAACTAAGAGTGACCAAATGTTGGATTTTACAATGTCGCCCAGTGACTGTTTTACATTTTCTAGGCGACAAATTTTCTTCACTAGGCGACATTAGTGTCGCCTAGTCCCTATGTTAAAAAATGCTCTGAGCCAGGGATAAGGCAGACACATGCAATACACCACCAACTTGTTTATTTCATCCATGGACTGTAGTTTCTGCTGAAGGCAGAAATCCTCTAAAAAGAGGATTTCTGCCTGTGGCTCGTTTAATTCCTACTCCATGCCGATGAGTACTAAAAAGCACAAAACTACAGTCCATGGATGGAATAAATGAGTTGGTGGTGTATTGCATGTGTCCGCTGTAATCCTTTTTTTGATCTTTCGCTGTTATTGTGACGCCAGGTACGACAAAGCTTCGGTTTTGCATTTTATTTTATTATTATCCTCTGGGTTATGTTGCAGTTATTTACAATTACATAAATATACACAATTTAATGTACATGGTCGCTGGTGGACCTGATTTCTTTTGAGCAAAATCTCTATCTTGCGAGCCTTAGCTCTCTCCGACTCGTTCCTCTAGGTCAAGCGTCTGAGCTCCCAATGTCCAATCTTTTCCCTATGTCAAATCGGTTTGTTCGCATTCCCGGTTCGATCAAGTGGTGCTAATCAGTCCCATCTCTCGGTCAGCCGGGAGGTTGAAATCCGCCTTAGCCATGACTTAGGGGCGGTTACTCTTACTGCTTTAATATTATTATTATCTTTTAAATACTGTTGCATTCATAGTTTACCAAGTAATATTACATTAATTTTTATTTAAGAGAGAAAAGTATTTGACATGAAAAGGTATACAATTCAAGCATGTATGCAAAAATTAGCACAAACCTGTGTATCAATATCCACAACTCCATGACCAGTGGCATATTTGATTTCTGAAGAAATGCAAAACATAGCTACGTCTTCAGTCTTTTCCCAATCAATGGAAAACTCTAGAACAGAAGACAGGATCAAAAGTCTAATTTGAATTTTTAAGTACAAATAAAAATCTAACAATATATTCAGACATTGGAAGAATTTTTCAAGAAATAATCTTACTCTCTTCGGCATGAAGAATCATCATGTCAGTACTACAAACCCAAATTCCACTGGGACTCCCAAAAGAAAGCTACAGAAGTGAATGGCATATATGAAATGTCACAAAGAGTAAAAACAATACTTGAGCAAGATATTTGATGATTAGATAATATTGCACACAAATGTCAGTAAGTTAAAACTTTCACAACTCTAGAAAGTGGATATTAAATTGAAAACCAAATGCAGATTATTGTTTATTCAAAACAATTAGGTAATAAGAAAATTGGAATATAATTGATCTTTTAAACTATTTATAAACAAGAAAAGAGTGTTGGGCAATATATAAACAAACAAACTGATATTTAACATATAATTTGATAAATATTGTGTTACAGGCCTAAAACATAACTCAAAAAACTGACTTTCTAGTGTGTTCAGCAAAAACATAACAAAAATATAAAAGTTCACTGCTTTGTTGCCAAATCTTTGCAATATTTAGTTTACATAATGTGTAAGCAATATGGCTTGAACTAGCTAAAATTAAATAGCCAGAAAGTACTTTTCACTCGGTTTAATCAGGGACTAATTTACACCTGGGTGCCTCAAGGCACTGACAAATATGGTGCCTCCCCTCCAAAAAAAATTTAAACATCCTTTTTTTTACTTAAATACTCGTTTCATTTATCATCATTAAGAGTCTTACTACTTAATTCACTTTCATTATCAGCCCTCACTAAACATACCATAATCCAGTCTGAGAAGCTCAAACTGGGTTCTAAAAAAGTTCTAAATTTACATTTAACGTTCTCTAAAAAAGCGCAGAGGGTGATGACGTAAAAGAACCAGATACTAAAAGAACATACGCTTAAATTGAAAATCACCAACAGAAACACTTTCTAACTGGAATTTTAATTGATTTGAATTTGGTAATCAACACGATTTCAAAAACAATTCAAGTAAATGCACATAAACAGATTCATGGTAAAGCACTTGTTAGAAAATTTAGACATGAATGAAATTAGTATTTGTTAAAATAATTTATTTTTATTTTACTTATTTATCTATTCACTGGAAATATGTAAGAATTTCATAATAGAAATGGAATTGAAATGATCAGACAAAGGTACCTTTTCAATAAGAAGTAATAATGACTCTAGGTTGGTCATAATTCCACTAGTATAAGATCGGCCATTTGTAGCTGAAGGCAGCCATTCCAAAGGAAGTGTTATAAATGCCTTTTCACAACAGCTGTAAAGATGATTCCTCCCCTGTGAAAAGAATAAATTAAAAATTATTTTACTATACAATATGGGAAGGTCCATAAATACATAATATTAGCTTAAAATGAAATCTAAAAAATTGGCTATATTTTAATAATGCAAAAAATGAAAATTTTTTAAGAAGCTGATACTCGAACACCAGATCTTTTGCTGAGTTAACAAAAACAACTGTATGTGGCTAAAGTTACTTCTGAGATCAGACTTTATTGATGATTATTTATAATACCAATGAGGTTTCAGTATTGCCCATTTCTTGCTCAGAAAAGAATTTATTGTATTAGAAAAGCGGCTTTCTTCTAATGAAAATTATTCAAATAATTGAAACTTGGAACATTCTTTCATTTTAAAAATCACAATTCTCCAAAAAAAAATGTTTTAGCTCCAATTTGTAGATCAATATCCACAATAGTGGAATATTGGTTCTATTATATTGGGGTTTTTATTTTCTTGTGAGTAGGACTCACAAATTCAAATTCAGCAAAAAAGCAAGATCCTGGGTTTAAATTTAAATCTAAATAGATCTAATTTTATTTTATTTTAACAAATAAAATAAAATTGAAAAACAAATAACAATGCTACAAAAATGAGCAATCAATTTTGTTGCACAAGTTGATTCTCAGAACAATTTTTAAAATATTGAATGTATTTGATAGTATTTCATATTTTGAATTTAAAAATGTTTTATTTAACCTTTATTTTAGTTTCAAAAATGACAATAAGAAGCACAAATTTGTACAAATATATTTTAATTAATTACAGAAACTTTAATAGTTGAAAGAAGTCAATGTACTGACAATTTTAGATAGAGATGATGACAAGTTTTATCATTCTGCAATAATTATTTCTGCGGGAAAAAGAAAAGAATATGTGCATTGCTTACGTTGTGCAGAATTAAAATTCTAGCTTCATCGAGAACATCATAAGAAATAACCTAAAAAACAAGAAATTTTACACAAGTTAATACAAGTAAAGAACATGTGAAAGAGAAAGAAAACAAAAGAGTGTACACATGTATAAATTTATATTCACAAACAATCAGCTATATTTATGATATGTGTTTGATGTAAAATGAAACATCTTAAATATAACTTGGTGCACTACTGTAAAAAGGTATGTAGTCAATAACTGACTTGGTAAAAACAATTCATGCAGTGAAAAATGTTCTCAAAACAATGTCGAAAATTTCGCCCCATATTTAACGTTGATAGCTCACAGAGCATATATATTGTACAATTTCAGGTCATAGTTCATAGCAACTCAAATATGCAAGTCTAATTTGATGTTTTGAAATGAGAAAAGGTGGAGCGGCTCTTCTGTAAAAAATAAAGAAAGAAAACAAGATATGCACTTGAAATTCAACTAGAATTCTTTAATAAATAACGATTTCATAAGATTATTCAAGTGAGTAATTATTAGAGTATGATTTTGGAACTAGAATACATACTGAATAATTCTTCTGTACACTTAAATATTCAGTTGCAACAAGCAAAGCATTAAGAGTTGCTGCACCACTGCCAATATTTTCCCCCGGGTCTTCAACAGTTAATACTGGCACAGAGCTTGATAGTCTACCTTTCTTTTTAAAAATCTCTATTTCTACAGAAAAGCAACAGAATAAAAACAGCAAAGTAAGAAAACTGATAAGAACATTGATATTTCATGATATGGTTAATCAACTCTTAAATAGGAGAAGTGAATTAAAATTTTCGAATCTCATTTAAAACACATATTGCGTGTACAATCAAAGCAAAAACTGCCAGACCTCTTTCAGCTGCTATAGCAGACGATGCAGTTGGACAAGTTATAATAATACAACTCCAGTTTTCCATATTAAGATAATATTTGAAGCAAACAAAGATTCATATTATGAAAATATTTTAATGGAGGATAATACATGCATTTTGAATGCTTTATTGACAACTAAATGAGAATTAAGTAAGATTTCATTATCAATCGTCTGCACGGCAATTTGAAATTTATAACGCGGTTCCAGTTAAATAGTTAGCAGTCAAAGTAATGTGAACTTTAAAAGATCAAAGGCGATATTTCTGTCACATGACGTCGCTTTCGTGCCCCTAAATAAGCATTCTTTGATCCAAATTGATCTTCTAATCAATCACATATCCTTTCATTTCACATTTAAGGTGACTACTCTTTTTTACTACGATTTAAAAATTTGTTTCGTAACTGTAATGCTAGTGTGACCCCCCACGGTTTTTGTTTGTTATTGCTTGTTCCTTTAAAATTGCTGTGCGTTGTGCTTAAACGTAGATTTTGGCAAGGTGTTATTCAAAGGAGATTTTATTTATGATAACGAGTATTCTGTTGAAAGCATTGATTTGACATAGTTGACATCATGTAAGTAACTGTGCATGCAAAATTTAATGAGTCGATGCGTACATCACCTTCTAATAGTACCCTTAGCCAAAAAAATCACGTGTTTTTAAATTAGATACTTTCCTTTTTTAAAAGGACGTTGGTCAAAAAATTGAAAGCTCTGTTTGAATTTACTGCAATGAGTTTGTTTTACTTTTAAACAGTTGGTAGCGAAATTCGCTGTTAATTGATTTTAAAATTTGTTTGTGGAGCAAAATCCGTAAGTTTTAAAAGCAGTTTCTGAAAAAGATGTTACATAAATACTCAGTTACATGAGAATTAAAAGTGGTTCATATTCGGGGTCTCTATTCCTTCAAATCAAGCCTTACCAATCATTAAACGTAATGTTGCTATAACGAAAAGCGTGTATGATCCCACAATTTGTTTTTAGCAGAAAAGTTTTTTTTTTTTACTTGTATCAGTTCAATGTCTCTTTTGACCTGTTAAGATTCATTACTTCTTTTAATAGCTTGTTTGTTTCAAATCATGAGTGTTTTAATTCCATTGATTGCTGTTGTACATTTTTGTATAAAAAAATATGGAGAAAACTGAATAAGGTACTCAAATGTAAAAGCAGATTTTTTTGGAGCTTCTATAGCAATTTTCTATATAGACACTCCATGTAGAATACTTCAGCTGTGCTAACAACAGGGGTGATTGTGAGTTCATGAAAAAATACCTGAAAGTTTTAAAGAGAAAATGTGTGAGTGCCCCCCCCCCCCCACCCTTTTGTTTTGTTTTTAAACCAAAGCCCCTATTACTTAAGCATACTAATTTTGTAATAAAACATATGTAATTAATAATTGCCTTTCACAAACAATCAAAAGACACATTTCATATATTCGAATAGTTTCAAATAGTTTTTAGTCAAAATATTGTGTATGCATTTAATTAAATTGTAAATGAGTAATCACGTTACTTTTGAGCTGGTGTTGCACAAATTATCTCCAAAAAATATTTTAAGGAGAAAGTACAAGTCTAACAGCATTAATGTTTGTTGTGTGAAAATATTTATAAAGTAATTAAAGTTGCATTTGTTACTGAAACTATGGAAAAGAATTTTTCTAGATGCAGTAACTTTAAGTTCCTAATCAACACAATAGTCAGAGAGTCAAAGATTTCATATTTATTAATACTGAAGTGAAATACTATTTAAAGATGTTATATATGTGTTTAAAAACTTAAATAATTCGAACAAAAATAAAATTCAGGCAAAGATTCATCATTTAGTTTTTGACATTTGACACTCTTAAAGAGCATGGAATTTTGTTTGAAACTTTTATTTTAATGATTTAATTTAAAATAAAAATAAATGTTATTTGTTTGCCTTTCAACAAGGAATAGCAAGCATCGAAACTAAGAAATATCCAATTCTCACAGCAAATGTAAAGAGATCACAAATTTCAAAATTAAGGCATTAAGAATATGAAAATAGCATATAAAAGAATTCAAATAAACTTACTCTGTAGATTTACAATTAAAAGCTTTACAATAAACATATTATTTTTACTATCCACATAACTGAAGCAAAAATAAAATTAAACCAGAGCTTCAAATTTTAACTTTTTGGCATTTTGATTTTCAAAAAGGACACAATTTCATTCGAAATTTTTAAGTTTATGACTTTTTAATAGAAATAAAAAGATATTTCATTTATTTGTCTCCTATCTAAGGGTGATAAACATCAAAAATGAGAAAAAATTGATTCTCATATTGAATGCAAATCGATTGCATTTTTTAAGATGAAGGCATCAAATTAAAAAAAAAAAGATGCGAATAAAATAATTAAATTAAAGTAAAAAAGAAAAGAATGACATCTAAACATTTCTATTCAATGAATATTATTAATAATTATCGGTATAATCACTGAAAGTTCGAAAAAGCAAAAAAATACTGAAGGTGGAAAGATAAAAGCACACAGTTAAAAATATTTTATTTCCGGTATTTTCGAACATGAAAAGTTAAGAATCAATCATGAAAATACCGGAAATCCGGTAAAATACCGGAATACAATCACCCCTGTAACTAATTTTAATAGTAGTTTCAGTTGGGTGATTGAATATTACTCCTTTAGCAAACCAAATAATCTTACTCAAATATGCTTCATATATGTGTTTCTTTTTGAAAAATTACAGTTGAGTCTCGATAGCTCGAAATCTCAAGGAACCAGTTAAAAGCTTCTAGTTATTGAAAGTTGAAGTTATAGGAAATTTCCTGAACCTTTTCAAGAGTCGGAGGATCCAATGAACACTTTGAGATAAAGGAATATTCGAGTTATCAAGACTTGACTGTATATTGATTCCGTAGAAATGTGTTTGCGCCTGTCATTGAAGTAATAGAGAAATACTATCTAAAGCGCTGTCCACATTGATGTCAAGCTTTGAGAGGGGGGAGAGGGTTGTGAAATTGTGATCAGGGCAGGTAAATCTAAAAAGATGTCTGATATAATACTTTTTTTAAAACATTTTTTAATAAGAATATCTTTTGAGAACATGAAATGACATGTAACTAAGAAGGGAAGGAAATGGTAAAGTGTGACATTTTGTGACAAAGGGTCAAGCCTTATAAAAAAATATCATCAATTATGGGCAGCCCCAGCGTGGAAATAAGAATTAAAATCTAGGTGTCTCGATTACACTTAGAATAAGGTTTTACTCGTCAAAATTAACCCAGGTGCTATCAAAATATATAATTGCATCCAAGTAAAAATATGTATTAAATAAAATTGCTACAAGCTATCAATAGCATAGTTGAAAAATAGCTAAAATCTTCAAAAGAAAATGTTTTTAAAGACAAAATTAAATGTAGACTAATTCTTTTTTACATAATAATTTTTACGAATTTATCCTTTGGGTCAATCACGGGTCTTAACCACAATGACTCAGGAAAGACAAAGGTAAGATACAATCCAAAATTTATGCACCAAATTTGGCACCTAGGGTTGAAAACATCTCAAATCAAAATTTTCAGTCACAAAATGTGACTAATAACTGCTTATTTCTAAAACTGAAAGTCCCTTTTTATGCCTGCCTTGTTCAGTGGCATATCCAAGGGGGGATAAGAGGGTCAAAACCTTCCCCATAACGCAAGAAATTATCTGTATGAACGCTCATATAAGGGTCAAAAATTGCGTTTTCTACTTTTTATTTCGAAAAACTTCCAGTGACACCTCCCCCCCCCCCAGGGAAAATTTGCCTACACCACTGGCCATGTTTGATAATCAATAAAAATTTATGAAACGAAAAATTGCTGCTGTTCCTAAACAATTACATATACGAGTAACAATAATGGATTAAATTTTAGTTGTTTTCTGAAGAAAATATAAATTAGCAAATTAGTACATATTTTTTTATATTTGATTTTTTAACATACAGCATGAGCTCCATACCTACCTCCGGCCAAAAGATACTGCTGTTATGGGGCACATTTGTCAAGCAAGGGCACCTGGTGGAAGTTGTTGAAGAGCTTCAGAAAGCAGTTGGAGATAAAGGACTAGTGGCTGTTGAAAATTTGGAGCGTTTAGTTGTGTGTAAGATAACATTTTAAAGCTTAGTTTCCAAATACATTGTCACTTGTATTTATTTTACTTAATATGTTGTTTTTAGGAGAGATAAAAAACAATGATACTTTATGTTCCAAATATATAAAATGAAAGATGTCAATTTTTTAAAGCTTTCATGTATAAAAATTCATTTTTTTTTAATGTATACTATATCCCTTAACTTCGCAATTTTTTTAATTTCTATAAAAACATTATATCAGTTAGTACTCAAGTAATAATAAAGATGAAAAATATTGAAAAAAAAAAAGTTTTAAATTGAATTCACTCATTTTTTTTGTTTGCGACAAGGTATAAGTAACATCAAATTTCTTAAAAACGTTTTCCAATAGAGAATTAAAATTAATTTTAAATGAACGTAAAATGTTCAAATTTCTTACCTGGTAATTTATATCTTCAATAAACAAGAGGAAGCATAAAATATAACGTATTCTTTTTATAATAAGGACACAGTTCTGAAGCATCAGATATTTTTATAATTATTGTGATTACTGATAAAAATGTGCTGTCAACTAGTGACAAAATTA
Organism: Uloborus plumipes; assembly: GCA_038373865.1. Classification (NCBI taxonomy): domain Eukaryota; kingdom Metazoa; phylum Arthropoda; class Arachnida; order Araneae; family Uloboridae; genus Uloborus; species Uloborus plumipes. Next base: position 57,991 of record JAXGGA010000857.1, read on the forward strand.
GCATGTATTTCGTTGCATGTATTTCGTTTTTTTTTGTCAGATAACCGATTTGTATGTAATTAAAAAAAAATGAGTCTTTTAAATTAAAATAAATCATATGTTGCAGAAATGCAACAGTGGGAAGTTAAGGGATATAAGGTTATATCAGATGAAATAAAAATGTTTATCTTTATACTATGGGTTAAAAATCAAAAGCTCATGGGTTATGATCTCTCACAAAAACAACGCCGATAATACAAAAAACTTTTCTCCCCATTATAGAAATGCCCCTCTCCCTCTTCTCACAAAAAAAAAAAAAAAACATGCTACAGCCTGCATCATGCCTACTGGTGTGCATCTCTAAAACTCAATTTCATATTGCTATTGGTGCATTTTTGTAAACTTTTTTTTTTGTTTATATTTTTATGCAAAAGTAGCATAAACACTTTAATTTTTAAGGCTCAGTTACGTAATTAAAGGAGGAAGCCTATATATGCCCTTCCTCCATCAAAAAAAAACAAGAAAATGGCTAGAGTTTACTCAATTTTGATAGTACAGAAAAAAAAATTGGTGTTTTTGTGATCAGTGAAGCATTTCCAACAATATAGGGGGGTTCAATCTTAAATTTAAAAAACTTCGACAATACTCCCCCCCCCCTACAAAAATACTTTGTGGTGCTCATAAATAGTCAAATCATGAAAAAAATAATAGAAGAGTCTGATCCCTCTTCAAAAATTCGGATTAAGCAATCTAAATACTTTGAGAAATAATATCACTATGGTTGTTTATCAAAACAACCATGTAGATTAGTTAAAGGCTTGAAAAATACACATTCATTTTAATTTTTATACAAAGATTTTTTGATAGCTTTTAAGTATCGAAATGCGTTTGATTTAACAATATAAAAAAGAGTTATAAAATATTTAAGTAACAAACTTGGCATCATGTAAGTAATTTTGGCATCATCTGTAATAACACCATGGCTTATTTTTCATATCCATCATTTTCACTTTTTATTGGTTTATATTCGTTTAGTTATAGTTATTTTTAAACATCTTTATTAGTTATTTTTTCTCTCCCTCTGCACTTTTAGGAGTTAAAAAAATTGTTGGAAAATTGAGGATTTCTTTCCTATACTATGACAAAGATCAAATTAATATACAAAATGCTGAGTTATTTCATGCATTGCTTCTTTTTTCATGTTTGTTAACTACCTGATCGTTATTCGTGCATTCTTTTATTTAATTTTCTGCATTTTCTTGATACCTTGATGATGCAGCAACAACTGTTGCATTCTGGCATACCTCATAACCTTTTTGAATGCATGTAATTATAGATATTTAATACTGCGAATATACATTTTTTATTTGTTTTGAAGCTGATCATGCTAGTTCTTCATTTGACGTGATTTACTGCGGAACTTTGACGCCAACCCAAACATTTCATCCTGCTGAAGTATTTGCGGAAATCGCTCGCATTTTGAAGCCAGGAGGAACAGTTGTGATCAGAGAATCAGTATCAACACAAGGTTTGTGTGAAAATTCTTTCTATTGAACGGATGCATACTGATTGGAAAACATAAAAATATTAAAAGAAATTGTGACTGCCATAATTATACTTATTTATTTTGCTTGATTATGTGTTGATAAAGTAAAATTATGAGGTGGGGATTATATTCTGCCAGAGATTATCTTTTTTTTCCTTAATGTTAAAATATTGAACCTGAACTTACAAGAAGATTCACTAATAGATGGTGCTGACATCGTTATACCTTGAGCCCTTAGCTTTTCAGCATGAGTTTTCCTTTATTTTTTTTACCTTTTCAACCTTGATGGAAACAGCTTCTTCACCTACAGGTTGTTTATTTTACATAGCTTGGATTTCCATTTACGTGATTCACACACAGACTACAGGCAAGAAGAAGCATCTCCTTTTTTAACTTATTATAATTCTGATTTAAAGATTTTATTTGCAGATTATATGGAGATATTTTTTTTTCTTCAGGCCAATTTTACGACCTGCAGGTTATATGACAATGTATGTAATATGCTGGAAAATATTGTATATGTCCACATAAAGGCAATTAGAAAATTTTCCTAATCTTGATTTTTAAACATATCCCTGACTTTTCCAAAAATAATCTCAAATGTGTTAATTGAATCTTAAAATACATCATTAATCACTTGTGCTATTTCATTTCTTTGCTACCTTTTTATGATATGGACTGTTCATAAATGATGTCACGCTTTTTTTCAACAACTGTTTCTCCCTCCCCCTGTGTTACAAAGCGTCACACTTCACTTTCTCCCTTGCCCTCCCCTTGTCACATATCATGCTGCTTTAAAAAGCATTATGTTTAAAAAAAATGTGTGATGTCATACTACTTGTTATCCTCTTCAATGTGTGACATCATTTGTGAACAACTTCTAACTAAAGTGAGACTTCAAATGTTCAGATTTAATACATGTGTATTTTTGTTCATTATAAACTTATAAAAAACATTTTCATGAATAAATCACATGAAAAACATTTTCATCATTCATATTTCACTTTCTTTTACATGTTCTACAGATAATGTACCAAACCTTCGGACAGCCTCTAAGCTCGCATCTGCTTTGAAATTCTCGGGATTCATCAACATTAGCCAGGTGATATATTTTTCGCATTACAATGTTCAATTATTTTGTACTTATCCTTCCTGTTTACACTCAAATACTTTCACTAAACAATTTATTATCATCATCATAAGTTTTGACTGTAATGGTACTCAAATAATATTTATACATTATTTGGCAAATGATAATATCCATAAGATTATTATTCTGTATGAATATATTTTACATATTTTTTTCTATTCTCTGAAAATTGCATCTTAGAAGTTAAAACCTATTTAGTCTCAGAAATAATGTATTAATCAATCTCGATCAGCTTTTTTGTGCCTTTAATTTAATATGAAGCTATATACATTTGGGTACAATATAAAAATTGCTACTGCATTGAAAATTGCATTGTGCCATGTGAAACAACAAGCAACAGCTCTCTCCATGGTGAAATCATGCAGCAAGTTCCAATGATTAGCAGAAAAAAAAGAATTTTTCAAGTATTGTTGTTTATAGCAGTGCTCCTCAACCTCTTTTACACACTTGCGAGTTTGCTCGATCATCGCCGCACACTGAACTAAATTCCATTATGTCCGTATGGACAATGTTTTCATCTCTGCCTAGTGAAAACCATCTTTTCTATATAGATTGAATAAACAATGTAACTTATGAAGAGCATTTAATATTATTTAAATATTTTAGTCTCTTTACACAATATTTAAAAGATAGAAACTGAGTTTTAAAGTTTATTATGAATTTCAGTGATTATTTCGGGGACTATCTTGAGGACCGGGGCATTTTTTTATTATTATTTATTCATCATTATCTAGGCCTGGGGCAAAGCTACATGAAATGTTCAAAATCTAAGCTTTAGATTACTCTCGTTTTTCTTGAGACATGTCGTTGTTGAGAATCCTACGTCACAAAAAATTGCTAAAAATGATAGCAGCATATGAATAGCGTGATCATATATTCTTGGATACTATTTTTAACTAACAACCAGTATGTATGCAGAGGCACTTCGTTGAATTTCGAGGAGCCGGTCGCTTCTGGAGTACACAAATTGCTCTGGCTATTTCAGTAAAAGTTCTTCAACTAATGATCCAATCATAAAAACAATCATACTGTTCTATTCCTACCGACTTGAAGTAGTGATTAAACTTGAAGTATAACCGAATGTTCTGACTCAACATTCAATTGTTCTTTTTAAAGATGAGTGAATTTTTTTGAACCGGTTTAAGGTGCCCATGCATGTAAGCAAATTCCCACCCGCTCTTCGTTCCTCCATTCTTGGATTAAATTCTTTAGAACTCTGAAAAAAAAAGTCATGTACGCTAGATTTTTAGCCAATATAAACTAGCATGTTGCACTTCATTGTGATGTTGTGAAACATCGGAAACTTAAGCCTTGCCCCACTACTCAAAAATGCTTGTCAGGATTTCGTTCTTTTCAAAAATGAGCAATCCTCTGTCAAAAGAAGTAAGGAGTGGGGATCTCTACGCTTATCTCTTCAAAAAATACAATCAAAAAACGAGAATTAAGCGATCTTGATCTTATAAAATTTGTAGTTTTTACGTTTTCAACTGAAATCGACTTCTGCTCATGTGGCAAATTATTTATCATGAGATCTTCCCAATGAACACTGATTTGAGCACATGGGTATTGATTTTTCACATTCGAAATGAACCCTATGAATAGTTCAACATCTTTTGCCATAAAAAGGCAAACACATGTGAAGTTGTGCCCAGTATCTCGTTCGTTTTAGATATTTATCCGTAGTGTGAAATATTTCATCACCCATACCATGATGAAGAAAGTATTTGCAGAAAAACCTGACAATCTTGAAGGCTGTGCTCACCAATAAATCACACAATGGTGATCGTGCACATCTGATATCTGTTGATTCATTAACGTGAAATGAGAATTTTCCTTCTATCCGCATTTCATAACCAACATTTTTTACAGTATCTCTTTACACGGTATTAATTCATATCCTGATTATGTCATTAACCAGGTGATATTTTGACCACCATTGCACCAGAACCTATTGTTCCCCTTGTGAATCCTTTACACGTGCTGGAAAAGTAATTCACCATTAGGGTGCAATTTTTGTTTTAGAACTTAATTTGAATATTAACATGATATGTGACCTCTTGCACCACTATCGTCAAGGGGCGATGTCCCTTATCCTGGCTTTGAGAAAATGTTTTTGCATGTAATTGGGCGCATCTTTTGTTGTTTTCCAAGAAAATAGCATTGAGTATACACTCCCCTCCCTGGAAAAATTCGAAATGATGAGCCTATCTTGCCCACTATCTGAAACTTTGTGAAAGTAAAATACAACTATGCTCTTCATTAGAAATTCTGAAAATACCACGGCACAACATGAACCTTGTCACGGCACCCCGGTTGTGGAGCACTGGTATGTGAGAAGCTTTTTCAATAAATATAATCACTTAATAAATGCCTATATTAGTGATTGTTTAATGCAATTGAATGATGTTCAGTGTTCGCGCTGACCTATTTGCTACCTGGGTCCCATGGACCCATTAATGAAAAAAAAGTGAGTCCTTTGATGAGAAAATTGAGTCCCGAAATATTTGAATAAAATAACATTATTATTAAAATACAAATGTTGTAAATGTATTGCATATATATTTCCCCGGGAAAAAAATTATTAATTGTGTGCACACTTTTGAATGGAAAACAAGTGAACTTGGTGAATGAGTAAATTATACTAATAAAGGAGTTTTTCCTCTAGTTTTTTATTTCAATGTTAATTCAATTCAATTAGAGACAAAAATTTGTTGCGGTAGCTCTTTGGCAAGCCAGTATACTGTCCTCATTTCTTTATCAATTTGCTTTTTCCATTGCCACTTCCGAAGTTTTCTTGAAAGAGGACTGTTTAATGATATTTACGGCAGGGATGCACAACCTTTTTGAAACAGCAGGCTACAAAAGATTGATTATATTGAGGGTCACTTCAGAAGGGGTGGAGGACACAGCCTATTATGCACTCCATTTGGAGATAATATGTAGAAAATAGTACAATATGTTGCTTATTTCTACACTCTTTGCAAAAAATAAATAACTAAAACTTACTAAAAAATAAATAAAATTTAAAATTGGCAGGTATAATTTAACTATCATTATTTTTTTTGTAACTAGACACAGCTAACTAATATTAGTAAAAACATTTGTTTAAAATTGATCTGAGAATGCACAATAATCCATTGATTTCATGTACTAAATTGACAACTTTTCGCAAAATTTGATGCATAAATCAATGATGCTACAAGGAGATAACTTAGATTTTCACCTTTAATTTTTTTTAACATGGGTTTAATATTAGACGTATTAAGACACAAAATAAAAAGGTTTTTATTTGAATTCCTGGTATTGGACATGTTTGAATTCATGACATCAATGTATTCCTAGATGTGTACTGTCAAACACAATGGCACAAGAAGCTGTAATCAAAGAAGCAAGTTTTTCTGGCAATAAATAAAAACAAGGATAAATCCATGATTATAATCTTCTGTTATTTCCTAAGACTTATAATCAGCATTTGATTTTTTGTGTAAAGGTTTAAAAAAAACTCTTTGTGGTTGGGAAAGCACAATTATGTCTTAAGAATATTTTTAATTATGTTGATAAGTTTATTGAAAAAATCTGTAAACAAATCAGAAAGATAAAGTAAAACATGCTTAGCAAAATGAAACTAAATGTTCCGCGGAGGAAAATCATAGTTAAATTTCCAGCAGAAAATATGTTTCAATTGCCGTTTTTTTCGGGGGGGGGGATACGACAAGGGGAAAAATACCATTGTATTTTAGCTCTGTAGGCTTTGCACTGGGGACTATTTAGGAAATAATCAGAAAAATAACTAACCAGAAACGGATGCTAAAAGATAGCTGCTCAATCAGTAAAAATGTGCCAAAATTCACTAAGCCTATTTTCCACGTGCTAATGAAAAACGGACAAAAAAGATCTAAAATACTATGAAAATTTCGTACCTGTACGATGTTTACTATTCAATTCCAAGAAAAGAATGGGAGGACAATGGGTCAACATGTGCAATGTCATGAGGCTTTTAAGAATAGAGCGGAGGGTGGGGGTGATTGACATGTCCAAGTCACAGCTGTATCCGAACCCGTTCTTAGAACTAGGATTGCCTGGCCAACACATTAGGGGGTCATTGAGTTAGCTGATAAGGATGGGTTTCTTTTATTCTTTCCCCTCCTTTCATGATTGTAAAAGTTCAACTATATACAGCATGAAATCAGCACTAGTTTTCTGGAGTTCTTCGATTCACACGGGTCCGAAATTACTTTTTGATCGGATTTTTTTTCTCCTGGCATAAACTATTATTTTTGGGTCCCAGGGACCCGAAACGACGTGAATGTTGCGTCCGTTCTAGAAGAATTTGCGTAAAAAACCCGCTATAGCGGGTAAACGCGAACCCTGATGTTTAATTGATTAATACAATTGTAAATAGTGTATTTTAATCAAGTAGATGATTTTTTTTTTTACATTCTTTGCTTTAATCTGGTTTTGGCTTTACTGGATTATCTCCAATCCCATTTGAGCAATTAATCGGGAGCATCCTGTACTTCACTAACTGTTGACTGTAATTTGACATTTTATTACTTTTTGCTAAGCCTTTTCTCTGTTTCTTAGCCCGAAGTGAAACCTGTAAGCAAGTCTAATGTTGAAGAATATGACACTAATTTCACTCATAAAGAAAGTGAGGTTTCATTGATAGAAGTAAGAGCTACAAAGCCAAATTTTGAAGTTGGATCATCTATGCCTTTATCATTTGCCAAAAAAGGTTGGAAAGTTATATTTGTGTAGTCGTTATTCTTATGTTTTTTACTTGTAGAGATTTTGGAAGTTTTTGTTATACTTGCCATTTTTGGTCAGTTCCTTACTATACTTGTTGAGAAATTACTAATGGACTAAACAAATCTTGGCTACTCTCTAAAGCTAGTATAATTTTGAAGTGATCTGCATGTACATAATAATGTATTCAAATAATTTTCTTTCTTCCCTAAAAGAAATCTAAAAATTCAGATTCCTTAAAATGCTTTCTAATCTTACTGAGATGAAATAAAGTAACATAAATTAAATAACTACCCTCTTGCTCTTAGCAGGGCTGTAGAACAAGGAAGGCCGTGGGTATTTCATTTGTCAGCTTTTTCAATTGAAACTCCTTCTATAGATATGCAACAGCCATATTTTTTGCATTAAAATTAATACAATGTTTTACATAATACTGATTCAAAAACATCAAGTTTTACTTATTTATTGACTTAGCATAATTAATCAGTTGACTTGTTTTTAACCAACCGCTTTTGAAACCTGCAGGGTTAACATTTTAACCCCTGCTCCTGATCTCTGATGATTAAGCAGCGCATAACCCATATTCCTTTTTAAATGTTTCCAATGTTTTTCCTGTTTCCTCCAAATAATCAATTTAATTATTTGTTTTATTTTTACTTATGAGCATTGGTTGGAATCAGTTTCATTCTTATAAATGAAATGTAACTATGGTGTAAAACTACTTTATAAGTTTTTGTATCTAAATATACTACTGCCTTTGGTTTTGATTCCCATAATTTTCATGTTTTACAGATTCTGCGAAAAGTGACCCAAATACTGCAAAGATATGGATGTTATCTGCTGATGATACACTTGATGAAAATGTAGAATTAATTGATGAAGATGGGTTACTTGATGAAAATGATCTGAAAAAACCTGATCCTAGCTCTTTGAAAGGTACTATTTTTAAAATAGCTTAGTTAACTTTAATTATGTTCTGCAACAAAATGTTGAATTTTTCTTTGCCAGTATCCTTTTAAATGTATGTTTTTTCCCCTCCCCTTCAATTATTTTTTAAAAGCTTATTATGACACAAAATATGTAGTCCCCCTCCCTCCCCTTTGTTCAAACAAAAGCTATTGTATTTTTTGTGCCAAACTTAAATTCCATGTATCTGCTTCCCTGTTATTCATAGGAAAATAAGATCTTTTTGTAAATTATTCATTCGTAAAACTGAAGATGTTAGTAATTATTTTGTTCTCTTTAGAAATTATAGTTAGTATTTACATCAGGTTTTTTTTTCATGCCTGTTGTATGTCAGGTACTTTATCAAAATCATTAGATTTGATGCATTGTCAGTTTCTATTAAGATATCTTTTTATGCATCCAAATAGCAAACAGTATTGAAAAGCATGCTCCTAAAGCAAATTGAATATACTAAACTTCTAAAAATTGACATAAATTTCCTTTTTGCCATTAATTTTCATGCTTTAGAAATCAAAGTCCAGTTAAGGCAAAAAATAGTTCGAGAATGGCATAAAAATATTCACAAAATGTATTTTAGATGATTCAATCAAGCTGTTTATAAAACCTGTTGTCTTGTAACTTGCGGTGGAGCTTTAATGGGTGCATCAAATTTGTCTATAAATTTAGATGAAATTATTTAATTCTGAAATGAAAAAATTCAGAAATTCTTAATTTACATTTTCTTTCAAAGAGTAGATTCACTTCTCATTTCTTACTATAATTTCAGCAAGATTAACTACTTATAGTTAACTAATAGGTTTTTAAAGGAACTTGTGAAGATACAGTCAAAACACTTTGTCTGTGCAGAATAATGATATCATAAGTTGGCAGTTTGTTGAAATGAGAATAACTGACACCAAAACCTGCTTTAGCCTGTGCATATTCTGTCGTGTTGAATGTAACTGTATGTTCTTTTACATTTTAAAACATCATTATTCTCAACTGGTAAGAAATCTATTTGTGTAGGTTTTTTTTTTTTTTTTTTTTTTTTTTTTTTTTTTTTTTTATTAAATATGTAAAATATTTGTTTTGTTGGCTAATAAATTTGTTGAGTACAGGAAATATTTTCAAGCATATGAAACAAACATTGCGATCATTTTATTGAAATAATTTTTTAATATTTTAGTTTGTGCAACTACTAAGCAAAGAAAAGCCTGCAAGAATTGCACTTGTGGGTTGGCTGAAGAATTAGAACAGGAAGAGTCTGAGAGAATTGAAAAAAATAGATCAGCAACATCTTCTTGTGGCAATGTATGTACTTCAATCATTTCTTTTAATCATTCTTTATTCAAGAAAGTAAAGGTCTTTAGCCGCTGTTTTATGAACATTCTTGAAAATTTAAGTTTTCTACTTTTGCATGTAAAAAAATCCTTCTGTAATAGAGAATGGGGATTTTAATGTGTTTGCTATTTTGTAAATTTATTTTAATCGTAATACCCATATGCAGACTGACAAATGAGAGTTTCAAGCAATTCCCAATACATATTAAAAATTCAATTTGTTTAAATTACTTTTCGAACTTGCTTAGTAACAGAACACTTGTGCTTTGTCTGTGCAAATTTTGTACAGCTTAACGTTTTTAAACCGTCATTCTTTAAAACATGATTTTCTATAAACCGCACAAAGTAAATGGTAAATTGTGCAATTAAAAATTGCTTAAATTTTGCATTGTAAGCATAACACTGTCCAAAAATTAAATTTCGATAGATTTTCTTTATTCCACTTTAATTCAAAACTTTTAAATAAAAAAATGTTATTCACAGTTTGAAAAAATGGTATCAGATTGTGTTTAACAGTGCTGTTAAGCAAATCATGTAGCTAAGGAAAATGCAGGATACAGCACATTTGATTATGAAACAAAATTATTTGAGCCTTAATACTTATTGTAGCTAAAATATGCAGCTATATTAAATTATGAATATTATTTTATTTTATAAATTTTTGAAATGATGTATATAATGTCTAAACCTGTAACGTGTAAAACCGCTGGTCTCAATGTGCACGTCATAATAGTTTTCTACTACAGGGTCGTCATAACCTATTAAATACAGGGATTTTACCCAAATTAAAATTACAGAGCATGGGATTGATCAACAATATTAATTGTTCTGCTTAACTTTTGTATTTTATCTAAGGTCTGAGTAATGAATATTAACAAGAAATTTTTTTTAATAAACCTTAATATGGAGATTCAGCCACAGTGCTATTGTTTCAATTTCACTGCGCTTATCTTTACTTCCCCTTATTTTCTGTGATGAAAATGACATGATATTAATGTTTGTTCAAATGACTAACATTTTCAACGCAGTGTCCTTTACTGGTGTAGTAGTAATACTAGAAATGACTTTCGTCTTTAAAATAAACTCATTTATTCTATGCTCAAGAATTAACTTAAAACAAACGTATTTACAATGCAACATAAAATAGAACATGCAACTTTCAGAAATCAACTCGGAACTTACTTCCAAACATACAGTCAACTGCTTAAAAACTTTTCAAGCTACAGAAATTTGCATAGTTAAATCAAACCGTATGTATACTCGCTTTACGGCAGGAAATAATTTAAGTTCCAACAATATTCTTCTACCAGTGTTTACTCGTTGTTTGTAATGCTGCATATTCATACAGGTACAATGCTGAAAATTTCTCCCCAGAGTTGAGGTGCAACCTTTTATTGTATTACGTTAATTAAAAAAAACAAACAAATAATAGATTTTTTTTTAATTCTTCAAAAAGTATTTTGATATTGATTGTTTATCTTATATTTTTCCTGCAGTGTTATCTCGGAGATGCATTCCGTTGTGCCAGTTGCCCCTACCTGGGCATGCCCGCTTTCAAACCGGGAGAGAAAATAGTCCTGAATGACTCCCAACTGAAAGCCGATGTGTAGTCGGGTTGCTTTGATGTACATTTTATCACTCTGGAGACTTAACTGATGGAAAAGAGAAAATTTCCTGAATTATGCTCAGGTTGATAAGAGTGGTGCTGCTTACATATCAACTGTATGAAAATAAATATATTAGTTGTACATTTGTTATTTCGAGTCATATGCATAATATTTGTTTTACTGTCAGATGGACTCATATTTTGATTTTTAAAAAGTCGCTATTCTAAAATGGCAAGCAAAAAAGTCTACTTCAAAAATAGCCATCAAGCAAAGCTGAGTATTTCAGTTGTATAATATTCTGTTAAAGTGTACTGATATTAAGTAAATTTTTCTTATTAAATTAAACAAATATTCTATATTGTTTTCTGCATTAAATATGAATTATTTTGTGAAAATTAATGAAATGTTTTTCATCATGTATATACAATAGGTATTAAATATCAGAAATATCCTTTTTCTCTCATACATAAATTACAAGTGATGTCCCCTCTGTACTTGTGTCCCTATTAAAAACGGACAATATTTTTTATGTTATGTGCTCTTTCAGTACATGAATGATAGCTTCATGTAAATTGTAACACCAACACAATAAAATGGAGTATACTATATTCATAATATTATAGGCGTTTGCTTGTAGCCCTTAAAATGAGTTTATTGTAAAAAAATATCTGAGAAAAACTACCATTTTATCACAATTTTTGTGAGTTTTGAAATATTTGTTCTTGCAAGTGTGCTTTGGGTTTTTAAAAAAATTATAAAAGTGCAAGAAAATGATTGATGTATCTTTAGCGTTTTTTAAATGCGAGAAAATATTTTCCAACTCTGATTTAAAATATTGTATAAATCAGGGTCCCATTTTTGTAATAAAATTATTTTAACTAGTTATTTGAATAATGTAAAAGTTCAGTTTTGTACCTTTCAATTTATTTGATTTTTTAAAAATATTTTTAATACATTAACTGAAAATGTAATTCAGTAATTATTCCATTAGTTTTGACTAATTTTAAGAATGCTTGTTATGATACTATCTGATAGGCTGTAGAATTATAAAATTTAAAAATTAATGTTCTCTAAATGGTTTTTGAGTGATATTATATACTTATGGACATCACTTTGTTAGTGTTCATAAATAGAATTTGGAATAAATTGTACCTTTGAAGCAGCAGTTATTTAAGCTTCTACTAAAAGAATAAGCTGAAATATTTAAATTTTTATATCTGAACTAAGTTTTTTGGCCATTTGTCGAAGAATTGGGCAGGGATCATTAACCCCCCAAGAAAAAGAATAATGTTCTAGCTAATTTATAATCAAGTTCAGTTACCGTAGTCATCATATTAAAACTTTTTTTTGTTTTAATGTCAATCAGGAGTCATGCATTTAGTTGGCTGAGATTTTTAAACAGACATTTTATGAATGTTTTAGCGTTAGACAAAAATAATTATTCTGTCTTGGTTATTTTTAGTATTTTTTTTAAATATAATTCTAATTAAAATGTTCCAACGAATAACTAGATAAATCAAAGTATACCAAATATATTACCACTTAACTTAGAGCCTGTTGTTTTTAAGTGGCTGCAAATATTCGTCCCATTAATGATTGGTGAATAAATATTTGCATGCATGTGTTGTACTATAATTGAATATTTAACTGTACATAATATTTAGAATTTATTTATTTGAAAGAAATAGAAAAAGTTTTTATTTACTTTTGTAAATATTTTAACAATGTAACCAGAAAACTTTGAAATATTAGAGTATATAGAGAATTATAAGACTGTAATGTATATGAAAGATGTACTTAAATTGAACGCGTCCATGAAATATATTTATTATGATAATTTGCAACTTTTTAACATTCAATTTTTGATAGAGGTGCAGTCGAGTCTCGATAACTAGAAGCCTTACAGCTTGAATATCCCTTTATCTCGAAGTCTTCATCGAGTCCCAAACTCTCGAGAAGGCTGTGGGAACTACTTTTTAACTGAAACTAACAATAACTCAAAGCTTTTAGCCGGCCCTTTGAGACTTTGGGTTATCGAGACTCAACTGTATATTACAATACAATATTTTTGAAAGTATAATTTGCGTCAAATGTTAATTTTGTGTTAAGAACTACTTATGTATAATTAAGCTTCAGTGGGTTCTTTAAGTGTAATAAGCACCTAAAATGAAAATTCCACAATATTCAATGAATAAACAAATTTGTATTTGCTTCCATAAGCCTTACTTAATGTCTTTAACAAAGCATTCTCAAATTAAATAGAAACATTTTTTTGGGATTTTTTGAAATTTAAAAGTAGGGAGAAAGTAATTGACATGTAAAAAAAAACAATTATATTTGATTTTTTTCATAGCTGCTCAATCCAAGTGCTGAAGTTTTGAATCATTACTTCAACTTCATATACAGGGTTACTCCTAATGATTCATTAGTTTTCAAACCGCTATAAATTCAAAAGTATTACATGTGCAAGAATTCACTTTAGGGAAAAAAATAAGGTGGGATTTTCCACCCTGAACAAAATTTTAAGTGGGTATTTTAAAATTAGATTGGAAGGTTTTTTTTTCTTTTGTTTTTTCAGTTTAGTGTATTGTTTGAACAGTTCAGATAAAATTTATTTCCATAAAATATTTGCATATCATGTAGCATAAAACTTCTTTCATGAGCTTTGCAGATTGCTAACGTTTCATTTGTTTACCAGAACCAAGGCTTCACTAGATAGCGTTTTATACAGGCTGTTTCATTTGATCAAAATCCTTGGGATAAAAACGGTGGTCTTTGTCCAGCTACATCTATTGAATTTTATGGTAACTAACATTATATACAAATCAGATAACAAAAGATAAAATTAAAAGTTAATTTGTTGCCGACAATTTTACAATTTGGCATTCAATTCTATTTTAGTATATTTTAACGTTATTTAATAGCTTGTTTTATTTGTTGGTTTATTCTGCATTTTAACGGCTTATTTTAATTAGTTAGCGAATTATTTTTCATTTTAATTGATTCTAATTATTAACTATTGCATATTTTCATACCATCGTTTCAGCACATTTGCAATTGTAAAAAAAAAAAAAAAGGTGAAAAGAAAAATTTTGGAAAAACTTTTTTTTTAGTTACGAAATGTGCATCTGATTTTATTTTCATGTTTTTTGTGTCGCCAGATGATTTTAAAAAGCGGTACATTTTCATTCATTAGTGTTTGTACTAGGGATAATTCGCCACCCTGGTCAAATCGCCATCCAACTCGTTAACAAAGAAGAAGGCGTGACTTCGCTGCAGGAGTTATGAATCACTGAACTCTATCTTAATCGTAGGTATTTTCTTGACGGCAGGGAAAATTTTAGGGATTAGCATGGAGTCGAAAAATCTCTGTTGTCTCTTTCCAAATATTTACTTTCCAGAGAGACGCTACATGAGGAGAGTATCTTGGTTTGATTTCAATGTTACAAAAAAGCTGAAACATTTTGTTTTGGAAGAGGGGGAAGGGTTTTTCGCAGGGTTGAATGTATAATAGGAAAGGTTAATATACATAGTAACTTTATTAGTTATAAAATACTTGTGAATAAAAAAACACAACTTACTTCGCTTCCTTTACTGACGCTGCGCCGGTTAATTGAATCAGCCGCTTTAATGAAGCAACATGTGAAAGTCAGAACTTAATCCAGCTTTATTGAACTAGCCACTTTGTTGATTCAGCCGCTTTTTTGAATCTAAACGATTTAGAACAAACGCTACTCATATAAACGGCGGCTACTGTATCATATTTTTAAAAAATTAAATAAAGTTTTCGTGTGCTGATTTTTCTTTTGCACAATATGTGTATACAGTCAATGCTCGATATAACGACCATCTCCTCCTCTGTCCCGCAGAAAAGGGTCTTTATAACGAGTGGTCGGATCTTTATAACGAGTGGTCGCTATAAGAGGTAGAACATAGAGTGTATTAAGATAAAGTTGGGGTTTTCCTCGCCTGTCGTTATATTAGGATGGTCTTTGTAACGAGTGGTCGTTATAGAGTGGTCGTTATATAACGAGCGTCGACTGTATATTTTTTTTTCTTTTCACAACGAAAAGATAATCTTTTTTTTTTTAAGTTACAAATATAATTACTGTAGCTACTGCACAGTACTATGTTTGAGTGCTGCATTTTATTACAGCTACAGATCGTAAGCACCAGTGGCATACTCAGGGAGTGGGCTGACAGGGCTGCAGCCCCCTCCGAAATTTTCAAAACGAATTTTTGGCATTTAAGTTTAATATTTTCTTTTCCTTCCTTTCTTTAAACAGTAGCAAGATCAGAAAATTTTTCAGATCAAATAATTAAGTAGAAGACAAAATTAAAAGAAAAGAAGAAAAATAATTTTTTTACTAGTTTTGATTCGTCTATTTTACTATGTCACATTTCTGATAATTTTAGGTATTTCAATTTTGTTAGTTTTTATTGTAAATATATGTTTCAGAAGCAACGATGAATGCTTGTTTATTCGTCTCTTTTGATTATTATTTAAACAAATGTGATTAAAGCCCAGTAAAAATAGTAAATTTAATTGCAAAATTAACTATATTAAAGCACAAATTTTCCAAAATATTGCGAGAATGTGATGCAAGAAGAACTCCGTCGGTAAAAAAAATTTTTCAATCTTTTTTTTTTATCATTTTCTGTTTTCATCAAATGCTTTTATTTTTTTACGAGTCAAAGTTGTTTCCATCATGAAACTTCACTTAATTTTTTCAAGTAAATGCTCCATAAAATAGACTTTCTAAAAGAAACTATCAACCCGTCTAAAATTTTAAATAATTGAATATTTTCCCTCTTTAAGCTCAGTAATAGGGATAGATAATCCCTACCACTTTTCCCTTCCCACTTTGTAGGGAGACCACTGAAGCATGACGATACCTGACCTGTCAATCACAAGGTGGCGAATTCTCCTTGTGGCAAAACAGGAAAGACACGCAATTGGTTCATATTGAAAATCGGCAATGGAAAGCGATATTTTTTTTTTTTTTGATGAAATTATTGACACTATTAATTTGAAAACATGTTCATAACCTTACGGGCCCCCCAAAGCTCCGGGCCCGGGTACTAGAGTTCCAGTATTCCCCCCCCCCCCAAACGGCGGCCCTGGTAAAAGGAATGCTGCTGCTAACCATAGGCGGCTGGTGTACCAAAAGGTGGGGGGTCAAAAGAAATATGTTTGTGGGGGGGAGTAGAAGGTAGCACCTGTGAAAGGGTTTCTTTGTAAAATTTTGTCTATATTATTGTATTTTAACATTACTGATTAAAGGTCCTCTAAAAAGTGCGGAATATGGTCCAGGTTATACACTGCGATGCAAAAGTTTAGACAAAATGCAAATATGTGAATAAAAAGAAAACTATTCTACGAAATGCTTTCAAATTTCTACTGCAGTTACACAATATGGTCCCAAATACGTGTGTGGAGTTCTTATAACTATAACTGGAATCAAATTTTGGATATTACAAAAGACATTTTTTTACATTGTTGCAAAAGTTTAGACAATAGTCAGATTTTATGCAAATATCCCTTTAAATGTGATTGGTGGAGGAAATGCGGGACTGTATTATCCATTTATAAAGTGCAGAGATTGCTGAATAAATAATCAAAATCTCAAAAGCTCTTTAGTTCTCGTGTAAAGAAGATGAGAAATTTTGGAAGCCGAAATTTGAAAATGAACCTACTTTATTAATTTTTTGTCCTTTAAATCGGCTCTAGTATAGTAGTACATTGTGTTTTACTTTGTGGAGAGCAAATTCAGACATGCGTATCGATCAAAAAGTCCAAGAAAAATTATATTTATTAAAGATGAAGGAATTGAAAAAACGGCTCAGACTGACGATTCGCCCCTTAATCCCACAAAACTTCAACTTGGGTCAAAAACAGCACGTGACAGTAGAAGTAGATAAACAACTGAATCGGAATGCATAAAAAAAACAAAGAATTGTGCCTGAGCCTTTTCGGACAGAGTGTCCCAAATAAGCCAAATTTTAATGTGAAAAGCAGCATATGTATCATTGTGACTAAAAAATGAATGGTACTTTCTTTGATAAAAATTATTAAAATTGGGATGGCCTAGATGGATTATAATTCTTTTCGCGGGATTTGAGAAATATCAAACGATCATATGCTGTGCTGCTTTTACCAATAAAATCTGGCTTATTTGGGACACTCTTTCCGAAAAGGCTCAAGCACAATTCTTTGTTTTTTTTATGCATTCCGATTCAGTTGTTCATCTACTTATGTTGTCACGTGCTGTTTTGACCCAAGTTGAAGTTTTGTAGAATTAAGGGGCGAATCGTCGGTCTGAGCCATTTTTTCAATTCCCTTATCCTTAAGAAATATAATTTTCTTGGACTTTTTGATCAATACGCATGTCTGAATTTGCTCTCCACAAAGTAAAAAATAATGTACTACCATATTAGAGCCGATTTAAAAGACAAAAAATTAATAAAGTAGGTTCATTTTCAAATTTCGGCTTCCAAATTTTCTCATCTTCTTTACGCGAGAACTAAAGAGCTTTTGAGATTTTGATTATTTATTCAGCAATCTCTGCACTTTATAAATGAATAATACAGTCCCGCATTTCCTCCACCAATTACATTTAAAGGGATATTTGCATAAAATCTGATTATTGTCTAAACTTTTGCAACAATGTAAAAAAATGTCTTTTGTAATATCCAAAATTTGATTCCAGTTGTGGTTATAAGAACTCCACACACGTATTTGGGACCATATTGTGTAACTGCAGTAGAAATTTGAAAGCATTTCGTTGAATAGTTTTCTTTTTATTCACATATTTGCATTTTGTCTAAACTTTTGCACCGCAGTGTATATGAAATAATATGAAAAAAGTTAGAATTTTCATCTTGTTTTTTGGATTTTTCAGCTTTTATTTTGGTGAAATAAATAAATCCACTCCGTAAAAAATTATTTTTCAGTCGATCATTATTTTTTAACTTTGAAAAGTGAGGGGGCAGTCGCCCCCCTGTACAAGTCGCCTATGCTTCTAACCGTATCGAGAAAATTTAATGAAATATAAATATAAAACGAAATTGTAGGCTGTCATGATAACCTTATACAGAGGGAAGAGTTTCAAGTAATCACCAAAATTGTTTTGAAATTGAAGTCCTGAAAACGTAGAATTATTTTTACAATGAATAAAATTTATTTTTTAATATGTTAAATGAAGAATAAAATAATTTACGGAAACACTAATTGTATTGGAATTTTTCAATATTTATGTTATTAAAATTTTGCACTTCAGTAATGGTCGTAAAGTCGCCTAAGAATATTCATATTCTATCGGCTTTTCAAAAAAAAAAAACATTCATAAGTAGTCCGCTTATTTTTTCTTCGGACGACTTTCTTCGTTTTTGCGAAGAGGAAAGAAAAAAATGAAGTATTCTGTATGAATTTGCAATAGGCGTTGACTCAAAAGTTGAGAAATAGCTGGTAGCAGCAAGAGCGAGAAGTATTTGGCGCATATCGCGTTTTGCTCTTTCGCTATCCCGTGCCAAAAATACATTGAAATGGTTCCAGCGCTTTTTGGACCTCTTTCGAAAATGGCGCTCAACGCGGGATGAGATATCCTGATTGATTCTGGCAATCGCACGTTCATCTTCAGAGATTCTTAATTCTTCTCCCGCTGTGGAGAATTCGAAACTCTCAATTCGAGCACGAGCGATAACATCTGCTTTTTTTTTCTCTGAAGAAAAATAGGGTAGCTAGTCAGGGGCAGCCTGAGCTAAAATTTTTGGAAGGGGGAAAAATCTCATTAGAATTCGAATTTTATCAAATGATAGAATACAAGCATACTCACGTATCATACATACTAGTACATAATATCTATTGAGAAGGCCCATTAGGTATCCTTAAAAAAAAATTATAATTTTTTTTAAAAGAAAAAAGAATTTGCAATGTTGTAATATTATCCTAAATTTTGCCAAATTTTTAACAAAATTTGCTAAATAATGAAATTTTTGGGAGGTCACAACAACCTCACGTGAAGCGTGATCTCTCATCGGAGCGTGACCCCTGTTGTCAATAAAAATGGGCAGGGTTTGATTCCACGATATGAGGTCCTTGTGCCTCCCAAAATTTCCTTTTTTGACAGATTTAGATATTAATCTAATTTAATAATATATATTACAAAAGTACAATTTGTAAAAGTAATAATAAAAAATTACTTTTTTATATTTTTTATGCCTAATGTTTCTTTTCAAGAATGTCAAGTATGTGTGCGTTTGTTCACAGCGTCGGATCTGCGATTTTTCGGAACCAGAGCAAAAACTTGAAAACTGCTACCTTCCCGTGTTCCTTCCAATTTTGACCACTAATTCCAACGCGAAAAACACCGACAGAGGTTAAATTTGCCGACTCCAGCAGTTACCGTCCAGGGCAAAAACCCCAGCTTGCCCCCCCCCCCCCCTCCCCGACACTCGAAACGAGCAACAAAAAAAATATGGTGACGATCAGAACAAGAATCTTTTAGAGAAGCCATGTTAGTTTATTTATTGAGCT
This sequence comes from Uloborus plumipes, assembly GCA_038373865.1. Lineage (NCBI taxonomy): Eukaryota > Metazoa > Arthropoda > Arachnida > Araneae > Uloboridae > Uloborus > Uloborus plumipes. Next base: position 77,840 of record JAXGGA010000857.1, read on the forward strand.
ATGACAAATTGCTATTATTTTTCATTTTGGACTTCAGATGTCGTGTTGTCATTTTTCCAGACTGGCCTCGAAGTCTGCCTCCGGGTGCGTCGCGGTACTTCACCCCCTGGGATATTTCCGAGCCCCTGCTCCTTCGGGTGGTGGCGCTCATTTCCTGCGCACACACACACACACATGGCAGCCTACACATACACACATGCGTGCCTATCGCACTTCGACATTGCGAAAAACATAATTTGAACTCAAGATGTCAAAATTCAAATTTATTTTACTTTCACAATATACTACACTACAAGATTTCTTGACATCAGTGACGTCAGCGTGAGGTTAGCTTATGAAAAACGAGCTAGATAAAACGTCACAGCCTACTTGGCGAATTAGAGGAGATCGCTAACAGCTTGTGAGCTCTTATTGGCTCCGCCCGTAGTGACGTTCAGTGTTAACTTAAGTTACCATCTAGTATAATAGTTAGTATCGTTTTTATTTTGGAGAAAACGAGCCTGAGGGCCATCACAAATGATGCCAAGCTCTTTGATTGCGGTTAGAAGGAGGGGAGCATGAAATTGGGTCATAGCGGGCAGGGGTTACACCAGGAGCGCCCGATGGGTGGTTACGGGAGGTCACTGTGACCTCCCAATAATTTCCATATTCGGCACATTTTTCTGAGGATTCGGCAATTTGAAGACAACAAATTGCAGCATTGAGATTAATTGCTAGTTTAATTTTTAGAATTTGTTTTAAAAGATGCCTAATGTGTTTTCTCATTCAATGTTATGCATGTACGACATGTGTGTGCATGTTTGTATGTTATCATTTGGTAAAGTTAGAACTTCGTTTGGCAAATTGCTAATTTTCCCCCTCCCAAAAATTTTAGTTCGGAGCGAGCGCCCCTTGGGTAACACAAGCAATTTTGACAACAATATGATTGTTGTATAATATAGCGGGGCATGTGACGAGGAGAAGAGCATTGGCAGGATCTTCGATTTTTGCGCAGCTGCAATTCCTAAAATGGCCACCTTTATAGCGCTCCTCTGGTAATTTGAACTCCGACATTAACAATATTCTTACCTCTTTTTCAGGCATGGGTCTTATAGAATTGAGGCCATTAGTTTGATTAAACACCGAAACAAAGAAGGAAAAGGGAAAAAAATGACATTTCGAATTCAAATTATATTTTTCACACTGACGAATAGGGAAGTTTTCGATTTTTTAAATTTTGTTTTTATATGATAGAACGACATACATAAACATCATCGGTGGGAACAAAATACGCTATTAAGACTAGTTTTTTTTTTTTTTTTTTGAATGATTTTTTTTAAGTTCAAGCGACAGTAACGTCACATGGCTGAGGGGATTTTCCACTCTTCGACCCCAAGCTGCCAACAGAGCAAGAAGCTTTGAGCATGGACCCGGGCGGAAACACGTTTTTTTGCTCTTTCGCTACGCTGTTCCTCCGGGCCGCCGTGACAAGCAAAAGTCGCCAAGCCTTTCTAAACATGTGCACATGATTTTCACCGCGAAAAGTTCAATACAATAGGGAACATGCACTATGTCACAAAATATGATTAAATTACTGTTATTTCATAGTATCGATGATGCTGATGCCGAAAATAAACATTAAAATTCCAAAAAATCATTCACTTGAGCGTGAGAAGCAATTAAAAAGGGAGATTTTTGTAAACAATGTCACGTGGCGAAAAACGCTCAGCCATTGGTCCACGTCACAGAATACGATTCTCCCAGTATCGCTGCCTTTGATGAGACAGTCAATGCGTTTTCAACACGCTGTTTTGTATTATCGTTATATTCGGAGCCCGGATGGTAGTTCATTTTTTGACGTTTTCTTCATCTTAGTTCATTATACAAAGAGTTTTACAGTTCTTTAAACGTTGAAAAGTTTTGTATTAACTTTTCAGGGCAATTTTTAATGTTAGCTCATTTATGAAGTTTGAGCCAATTTTTAAGCAGCTGTGTCTTCTTATCAGTTTAGTGGTTTATAGTCATTGTTCACTTGAAAAGGGAAATGGAGGGGGGGTGGTATAAACGAAAGGTGCTCTGCTTCACAAAAGAAAAGGAGCGTAGTAAAGCTGGTAGATCAAGAACAGAACAGGTTTGCGTTCTTTGACTACATTCAGGGACGTGCCAACGTTTTGGAGAGTGGGGGGGCAAACGGAAAAAATAAAGTTCAACTAATTTAAAAACTTCACTCAGTAACTTTCGAACGGTACTTGATTTGGCTACACTGTTAAAACTACTGGTTGCGATTGGTACCTTTCCGGGGTTAAACGCTTGTAGCACCAGCGGCACCCAGTAGGGAGCCAAGATTTCACCCTTGGCTTGGGTGAAAAACTGGCACCCTCAATTAAACAAGCAGCGCGGGTGAAATATGGAACCGCATAGGAGAGCATAATGACACCCTCACTGTTCACTATTGCAGCTGTGCCCTGTACAGTTGTGCAGCTGTACCCCTGTGCTGTGTGCGTTTTTGTTTTTCAACTGTGTTTACTTTTATTTATTGTTTTTATTCACGAAGTCTTTGTACATTTTCACCTTGAATTCCGATTTGAAAATGATCAAAACTTGTAATTTAAGGCATTTTCTCACCGTTCAGACTTTCCAACATATTTTAAAAGAATTCATGACTTGAATTCAACTCGGTAGTTTTAAAATGCTATTGATATTTACTACTGCATTATCTGTACCGAAAATAAAGAGGGAGGGCATTTTATGGATCCCTTTCAAAAACAATCAAAAATATTCAGTTGTATTACTCTATCAATAAAAAATTGAATTGTTTCATTAACTTCTAAAATTTTAATCAAGAGTAACATATTAATACGTATGTATAGTTCGACATTTAAATATCTTTATGGACTAAAAGATAGGGGTATTTGAAAAGCAGTTTTTGTTAAACATCCAGTTTCTTGACAGATTAAAAATCGAAATATATTTTAAGGATCTATTCATTTCAACTGAGGGAGCAAAAAAAAGTAAGCTCTGGCAATAACGAACTCAGCATTCGTTATCAATAACGCCAACGAAAGATATTAGCGAAAGCACGAAATGCAAATCATAGCATTAAAATAGTATGTACATTAGGGTGAGGCGAAAAATAAAAAGTTTCTCAGATCAACTTCTAATAGTTGCCAAATGTTGTCTTTGGTGATAGTTAGCTTTTGTGCGAAATTTGAGAAAAATCGGTTAATATCTTCAGGGGGCGCTGCGATCGCAAAGTTTTACCATAGCTTTTTTATGGATTTTATGGTTAAAATATCAAAAATAATGCCTTTAGCTAGTCTCTTTGCGTTTTTTTACTCAAAAGATGCTTCATGCATTCAAAGCATATTAAATAACTCACAAAAAATTATTTTATATGATATATTTATATTTCAAGCATTTAAAAAGAAACAAAAACGTAAAAAAAGTGATTTTTTTGAAATATAAATATATCATATAAAATAATGTTTGTGAGTCATTTCATATGCTTTTAATGCATGAAAGCATATTTTGAGTAAAAAAAACGCAAAGAGACTAGCTAAAGGCATTCTTTTTGATATTTTAACCATAAAATCCATAACAAAGCTATGGTAAAACTTTGCGATCGCAGCGCCCCCTGAAGATATTAACCGATTTTTCTCAAATTTTACACAAAAGCTAACTATCACCAAAGACAACTTTTGGCAACTATTAGAAGTTGATCTGAAAAACTTTTTATTTTTCGCCCCACCCTAATGTACATATACCCATGAGCAAAACAAATAAGAAAGAAAGAGTCAGGCAGAGTTTCTTTTCCTTTCCTTCGCGTTCTGCTGCTTGTTGGCTGTGTCTACGCGGCAAAAGAGAATCGCTACAAAGAGATAATTTTCCGTTGGAACACTTTGAAATGATTGTAATATGTTGGAAAATCTTAGTACTATGGTTAAATGCATGTACTTACGTGAGAATTCGAAGATTAAAATGAAGAATTAATTCATTTTTTGTATTAAACTTAAGGTTAAATCCAAGAATGAAAACACTGCACAAAAATTCTGTCGTGTCGACGTAAACAAGATGTCCGCCATTCAAATGGTTGATGATGATGATGAGACCTTGGAGTCTCAATGCGCAGCCGCAGGCTATTAGGGGTGCCTTTCAGATGTCTCACTGAGCATGCGCAAGCCAAAAGGGTGCCGATGGTGCTCTAGAGTAAGCCTTAGGTACCTTCTAAGAGGCCTTTTGGTGCGGAAAGAGCATTTCAAATTCGCTATGGCACCCCATGGCACCTTGCTTTCAACCCAGTTTTCTTATTGGCACCCCTGCGGCACCCGTAGTTTTAACAGTGTACCATTTTTTTGCAAATATCAAAGGAAGATAATTCTCCCTTTGTTACAGCGGGTAGCAGAACTAATTGGGCCTCTAACTTTTCGATATCGAAGTCACTTGTATGGACACCGAATTTTTCTTGCAAGAGACTTCCTCTTGCTGTACTTTTCAGCACTTCTTCTAGCTGAACAATATTCATCATTCCAGTTTGGTGTAACAGCTTTTTATCTCCTTCAATTACTATGTCCATTACTTCGAAAAAGCATTGTCGGAGTTGAACAGTTTCTGTTAAATTCGCAGCAATTGAATTGTCAGACACGTTGGAGTGCTCTAAGCGACGTGGAACCTTTCTTTCTCGCGATTTCCGTGGTAGCTCCAAACCTAACCGTTCCATTGTTTCCTTAGTTTCTGTCCAGAGACAATCAAAATTTTCTTCTGTTTGCATATTCTAAAGCGTGTCTGACAGAAGCTGGGCCTTAGTGACAGCATAGCCAGGTTTTTGCGGAACTTTAGCGAACTGCTTACAAGGAGCGAAAATTACTTAAGCAAATTACCACTGTCACTTTTCCAGCCTCGAAGAGCCCTGTGCTAGCTAAGCGAATGGAACTTATTATAGTACGCAAGGCCCTTTTTGCTGGTTTTGGCACTGCTGGCTATTTAAGTTTATCACTGACATACAATTTCTAATCTCGTTTTTTAGCCTACTTTCCCGTTAAAAATAAAAGAAAGACGAAAAAAGTATCAAAAGTAGCTTAATGCATCTAAAAAATATCGCCAAGTCCAAAAAATATCGCCAAGTTAAAAAAATATCGCCAAGTCCAAAAAATATCGCCAAGTTAAAAAAATAAAAAGGTAAAATGAATATCGAAAAATTAAAAATTTGAAAGTAGGGTATTGAGATGGGGAATTTGTGCGTCGGTCGGTCGGTCGGTCGGTCGGTCGGTCTGTCGGTCTGTCTGTCCCCCCCTAATAACTTTTGAATGAACATTCCGATTTGGACAAACTTTTTTTTGTTGGAAAGATCTCGGCGAGTACAGCTCATTCCCATATTTGATTTTTTGATTTGAACAATTTTTGGTTCAACTTTGAGCCGTTCAAAAAACCGGTCCCGCGATACTAACTTTTTAATGAACAGCCCGATTTGAACAAACTTTTTTTTGTTGGAAAGAACTTTTCACGGGTACTTCATTCCCGTATTTACATTTTCGATTTGAACAATTTTTCGTTCAACATTGAACCGCTCAATCAAGCTGTCACCCCTAATAACTTTTGAATGAACAGTCCGATTTAAACAAACTTTTTATTGTTTGAAGCATCTCGGCAAGGATACTTTATTACCGTATTTAAATTTTCAATTTGAACACTTTTGGTTCAACATTGAACCGTTTAAGCAACCTTTCTCCACCTAATAACTTTTGAGTGAACCGTCCGAATGGAATAAATTTTTTTTTGTTCGAAAGATCTCAGCGAGTGCAGCTCATTCCTATATTTGATTTTTTGATTTCGACAATTTTTGGTTCAACTTTGAACCGTTCAAACAACCGGTCCCGCGATGCTAACTTTTGAGTGAACTATCCGATTTGAACAAACTTTTTTTTGTTTGAAAGATCTTTTCAAGGATACTTCATTCCCGTATCTACATTTTCGATTTGAACAATTTTTCGTTCAACATTGAACCGCTCAATCAAGCTGTCACCCCTAATATCTTTTGAGTGAACAGTCCGATTTAAAAAAACTTTTTTTTGTTCGAAGGATCTCAGCAAGGATACTTCATTACCGTATTAAAATTTTCAATTTGAACACTTTTTCGTTCAACATTGAACCGTTCAAGCAACCTTTCCCCACCTTATAACTTTTGAGTGAACCATCCGAATGGAATAAACTTTTTTTTGTTTGAAAGATCTCGGAGAGGCTTTCCCATGCATTCCCATATTTCGCTTTTTGATTTGAACCATTTTTCGTTCAATATTGAACCGTTCAGAAAAAAAAAATAACATTAGCGTCTACGGGGAATTTAAGTTGAATGTTGATCCTGAACTTAAAGTCGGATTTCCTTCAAACTAACTTTGTAAGAAAATGGTTTTGATAAATAATGTTTGTAACGTACTTTTCTGAGTAATCTTCTATGAGGATTCTGATTCCGACTCCGACTCCGCAAACATGGCGGAAATGCAGGCTCAGAAAAAAAAATTACTGACTGTGCAGACGATTTTTTGTTTATTTATAAATTTGTTTTATTTTATTTATTATTATTATTTTTTTTTTTGGCAGACGATGTTTTTTTTGTAACGAAAATTTTTCATTCACGAGAACATTTTATTCTTTATTTATATTTAACAACTGGCAACAGATTAAAAGTGAAATTCGAGACATTTTATTAACGGACGAGTTTTTTTTTTCTTTTTTTTTCTTTCTTTGATAAAATGTGTTTTGATGCTCTTTGTACTTTTATTTATTCATTTATTTATTTTATTATTATTATTATTATTATTTTTTTTTTTTGAAAACGATGAGGATTTTTTCTACGGAGGAACAGTTACACTCTTTAAAAGGTGCGACAAAACTTTATTTATTCGTTAATTACCTTTTACGTGTCTACATCATCTGATGAAAGGGGTATATTTTGCTTTTCGAAATCAGCTCTAAGTGCTAAAAAGGTATGTTTGACATAATTTTAAGTCTCAGATAATCAAGAGAATAATGATCAGATGCGAGAATGCCGATGTCGATGTACGGGAAAGTAGGCTCGTTTAGTTCTTGACAGAACTTCTTGTTTTTTAAACAAATGCTAAAGGCGTGAATCTTTGTAACTTGAAATGATACTTCTGCTTCCGATTGGTAAAATGTATAAAAAGCTGCAATCGAAGGAAATATTAACCAGTAATTCTATTTGCTGATGAGTAGTGAGTTTGCATAAACGCCCAATTCTACAGCATAACGCCCCAAGCACCGCCAGGACCTAGCATACTGCCCCAAACATACCGCGACAAGTACAAAGCAAAAGATAAAAATTCAGAAAAACTTACTCAAAGACCTTACTTATGAAGCCTGCCTGTTGTAAAACGTTTTTGGGAATTGCGGTGCTATCGATTATATCCGCACCAATAGTTTTCCAAATGTTTAATAACTAGGGGGGGGGGAGGGGGCGAGAAATGAAATTTGCTCTTCCTCCTTCAAAGACTGGGGGGGGGGGGGCAAGAAAACCCCCTGCCCCCCCTGTTGGCACGTGCCTGACTACATTCCAATCCTTTTCTCATTCTTTCAATCATTTTCTTGGAATTAGGTTTCTGGAGAGTTCTGATCACTGAAAAACACCAACATTTTTCAAATCGAAAACCTAAAAAAGTACGTGCGTTAATTCTCAGTAAAAATGTCCAAGTGTTTACTACTGAAATATTTAAAATGTTTTCAACTTCAGCTGCATTTTTCGGGAGGTTTTGTTGCGAATTTTCGAAACATGTTTAGTTTTATTCAGTCATCTAACTTCTGAAATGTAGTTATAATCAATGATTGATGCGGGTTTTTTTCTTTCTATATCTTCATATTTATTATTATTATTTTTGAAAATAGTTTGAGCAGTAAGATGAGTCAAAAGCTTTTATTTTCGGTTAAACATGAGTGTTTAAACCGATAAATAATTGAGAAACAAAAAACAGTTAAAAAATATTTTTAAAGGGGGTTGCTGGGGGGGACACCCTTCAGGGCGTGACACCCAAAATGTGTTAAAGAGTTTATTAAACTTCATAAAATTTAAAAATTTGCTTTCTTAAAAATTTCATTAAAATTTATTTTATATAGAATTTATGAAACGCAGAGCATAGATACCGTTGGGGGGGGGGGGGTGGCACCAAGTAACACCCATGCGTTGTTTCAATGAAACCAACCAAAAATGTATCTCACAACTTATGAAAAATGTACATGTTGAATTTCTTGAAAAATATCCCCATTGTTTTAAATTATATAGAATTCATCCAATGCAGGATCATTATTATTGATGAAAAGGGGGTTACACCGGGTGACATTAAAAATGTATCCAAGAGTGTGTGAAAAAAAAAAAAAATCTAAAAATGTTCCCGCTATTTGAAATTTTATTTAATTTATCGAACAGAGGAAGGAGGAGTGTTGCACCCTTGTGCTATTTAATTGGTTTGAGGAGTTAATACCAGCTTCGATAGAGTTAAACCAAATAGCAATCGCGATTGCTCAAAAAAAAAAAAAAAAAAAACTCTTAAATTTTTTGATGAATTGTTAAAACGTAGATTTTTTTTATTATTATTTGTTCATTTATTCAGATTATTTTCTACAGAGTAACAAATAAAAAAATATTAATCTATAAATAGAAGTTTAGATTTATAAATAACATTTTAAAAAGTCATTATCTAAATTAAAATGTGCTTTAAATAAAACAAATTCTAAATAAATTTCTGATGAAATAAATCACAAAAAATCCTCAAGAACATCCGAATTGCATTGCATTTTGATATTCTTGTAAAAACACGCGCTATGCAAAAATCAACTTCTTATATCACGAAAAAATGTATTTGCTATCAATATTTGTCGTTGAATAATTGTATTCTTCTTTTCCAACCCCCCAGTTAACATGACTGACATGTGTCTCAAAGAATCTAAGCCCATGTTTTTACCAGCTAAATGTTCTTCATATAAGTATTCTTTTATAGCTAAAAAAACATAAAATTAAAAAAAAATAAATAAATAAACCGTGAAGATTTGCGACTTGTAAAGGCTTAATAACTTGGCAGTATGTAAAACCTGTGCTTTAAAACTAGTACGGAATACATTGATTCCGTGATCCATTTCTCAATATCTGCTAGTGTGAAGTTCCGCACTGTACAGCAGAGCAAACGCTAGCAGAAGGAACGCAGGAAGAAAAGTAGTATTCTGTGACGTCACAAACTCATGGAGCGGCAACTTTCGTTTTTCGGGAGGCGTGGCCTAATCGCTTTTAAAACTCGTTTTAAATATGCTTAAACTGGCTTAATAAAGGTGTTATTGGTATGTTTCTGCACAGTTTTTCATAGTCTTTCATTTGCAAGTGAGTTTGAAAATCATGCATCTGCCCCATTATAGATGACAGGTTAATGGATTGCAGTTTGACAAAACGAATTCAATCTCTATTGTGAATAAAAAGACAAACTAATTAACAACGGAAGGGGGGGGGGAAACCCCGCAATGAAAAGACAGAAAAGCTACAACACAATTTTTGTGTGCGAAAGCTGAAGTTGCAGCCATCAGACGTCGCTGGTTTCGTTTCTCCAGGAGACGCGCTTTTTTGCGTGCAGGTTTTTTTTAAATTCATCAAAAACCAATCACTGTAATTGAAATTCGGCGATGGGGAATTTTCGTGTTTTGTAAGTCTCCTAACAATATCGAGTAGACAAAGCAGGAATATTTATTAGATTGAAACTTCCCTATTGAGAGTGTCTGTGTACATGCTCTTTTGCTACTATGTCTTGCATGGTGGTATAGCAGGACTTCTGCAGACTCGATCTCGCTGCTGCACCATGTGCTCGCGCTGCATGAACACCCTGCAGCGATCCTGCCGGACTTCTCGGGTTTGATTGAGCACCGGGCGGTGGTGGGAGAAGTTGGCTTTTGAAATATGCGCACTCCAAACCTCCCCATGTCGGGAGAATCATCAAATATATATATTTCTTCCTATTATTATTAATATCATTACTATTACTCCAAAGAAGATGGGCCCTTTCATGAGTTCGATATATCCAATAAGTTAGTAAAGAAAGGTTCGTAATTGGCTAGTTTTTGTTTTAACTAGAAAACCTTTGCAAAGTTTATTTTTTTCGCACGCGTCTGCCTTTATTTATGTTTTATTTTTGCTTGGAACATGCTATTTTGATCTTTTGTACCGATTCGTAGTATGTTCTATACTCCGTGGATTGACTTGGGAATAATTTTTGATTAAAATAGTATTGTTCTATTCTGAAATTTTTATTTAACTGCTTAGTTCTACACTGAAAAAGAGCTTTGAAATTTCCTTCTATGACACTACGGCAATAATACAGATTCCTAATAACGACAGAAACAAATGTTAAATGAAAAGCTATTTTATTTGGATCACTTTCTTACAGTTATTGTTATATATAGTATGATTTGTAGTGAATGAAAATGTCTCATTTTTGATCATAGGTTTTGATTCAGTAATGGATTTACATTGCATATTGGAATATAGCTTAAATATTCAAGTTCATCATAATATACTTTAAGTTGATAAAAGTCATTTGCGGTTTGGTTTTTCTTCTTCTGCATCATATTGAAAATTGGCCATAAGTTGAGGATTATCTTTATCGTGGGAAAGCAGCAAGAAATGGAGAACTAGGCGAAATAATGCGCTTGAAAGACAAGGAGAAGCAGTACATTTTCTGTCCAAACATGTGTATAGGCCATTTGTCAAGCTTGTCATCAGTAGTCGTCATTGTCAGCAGGAAGCATCATCGGTCATCATTGGTGCGTAGTCATCATTCTGGACAAAAAGACTTCATCATCATCATCAGAGCATTAAGGACGTGGAGAAGCAATAAACTTTCAGTCCAAACGCGGGTATCGACATTTGTCGAGCTAGTCATAAGTAGTCACATCATAATCGTCAGCAGTCAGCAGAATCTGTCATCATCAGTGCATAGTCATCCTTCTCGTCATCAGTAAATGTGTCATCATTAGAGTCTTGAGGACTTGGAGAATAACTAAAAGTTCAGTCAAGTCATGGATAGGATATATGACCGTTTGGTCAAGGAAGTCAGTCATTAGTAGTCGTAATAGTCATCAGTGAACGCATCATCGGTCGTCTCTAGTGAGTTATCGTCATTCTCTTTGTAAGGAATGTGACATAATGGATCTGTCGTCTTAAGCGTCAGTGATTGGAACAGACACGTCATTTCGTTTTCAAGTCCTTGTCAGTAGTCACATTAAAAATTAGTATATCCATCATTAGTCACACAAATACATACATTCATAACAAAATAAATAAAAACACTATATACAGTCATAGTCATTGTTCCAGTTTCCTTTTTGGTGATCAGTCCACCGTCATCAGTCGTACAGTTAGAGAAATAGTCAGCAAGCAACATTAAAAATCAATCAAAGTCTTCAAAATCACACCTTTTTTGAAAAATTAATATGCCAGGGAATCAACCAATTAAAAACGAAATATCTACATGAATAGCAAAACAAATGAACTCTATATACACTATATACAGTCACAATCAGGTCATTTATTTATACACGCGTTTGTGTGCATTAGATATTCAAACCCATTTTAAAAGATTGTCTTGGGGCACCGCTTTTTTACGTGGCGGTTTGGGCGGGGCAGTTTGAGTGCCAACGTCATTTTTGTTGGGAATGGGCTTCGAGTGAAGCGTGTTGACGTGTTTTCTCACCAAATTCAAAGCGTGGATGAACAGCAGCGTAGAGACGCTGTATAAGAATCCGGAGACATCATGAAATCCGGTGTAGGAGGTGAGTTTTGCCCCGATAAAGCAATAGAAAGAGATTAGAAATAAGTAAGTAATCATGCTCGCCATCATAAAAAGCAGGTTTATAGAGAGCACGATAATTTCAACGTCAATCTTAAAAAGCTTTCGAATAAATGAATAAGCTCATTTGACTCATCAATAATATAAAGACTCTAATTGTTGTTTCTAATAAAAAAAATACATTGTTGGTTTGGAGTTTTCACTTGTAATAGTGCAAAAGTTACTGTTGTACCCAACAATATAAAAATATACTGTTGTGGATTTCAAAATATTCATATACATTACATGGCGTAGACCGAAATAAAATAATAATAATAATAATAATAATAATAATAATAAAATCTGGAATCACAGGGAATTCGCAATTTTCAAAGAAATGTGGAAAGAAAAAAAATCACACACACAACTAAAATATAAAGGAGAACGATACATATACATAAAAATGTATACATAATTTTTTCCTTTATGGTTTAGTTGTGTGTGTCAGTTTTTTTTTTATTTATTTTTTTTTTTAACATTTCAAATTGCGAAACCCTTGTACGTTCAGTTTTTTTTTTTTTACATTTTTGCTGTAAATTTCAAAACAGGGCAATGATTTATAAAAAACTTTTTTGGTGTAGGCCGGTGCTTCTCTGGATCTAAATTGCAAAGATCTAAGCAGAAAGTATGCATTGCGGAAAGAAGTCGTAAAAGCTGCAAACTGATTACATTTCTTTTATAAAGGAATAATTTCAGTCCCCGGTTTGTAAAAGTTAACTCCCTGAAATTATTGGGCTAGTGTTGTATGAAAAAAAGGGGGGTGGGGTGAATGCTTAGATCAAAAATGAAAATTAATGCAGAAAATGCATATAGTATTTTATTTTTGTGTTGGAAAATGCATTTTCTGAAAAATCAATACTGCCGTCCCCGCTTAATCGGTTAGCGGATAAACGAATACCCCGCTTATAGGAATAAAATATTCCGGAACCGAATATTTCTCTTGCCATAACACGCAACGTTAAAGATCCTCGCTTAAACGAATACCCCGCTTAATCGAATAAATATTTCTTGGAACCGACAGTATTCGTTTAAGCTGGGCCGACAGTATTTTCTTTTCTTTCTTTTTTTAAATATTTTTTTACTTCGGAAATTGTTAGTTAAACATTAAATTTTAGTTATATCCTTTGACAATATCTACTCAATTTATGTGAAAATAATAGTAGGAAGTTTAATTAAAGGTTTGGGGGAAGGAGGGGCCCACAAGAAGTTGCATGGGGGCCCATGAAACCCGTCGACGGCCCTGCTCAATAGAAACGATAAATTCGTCCTTTTTTCAAAGACAGACTTAATTCTTTAAATATGCGAAACGTGCAAACAAGTATGCTAACATTTCCATCCAATATGTGTGCAGGGAAAGCAATGAATAAATAATGAACAAAAAATATGTAACTTCATCTCAAACAAGCATATCAAAATTCGACCATAACCATAATATTTCTGCGAACCGCTTTAATACCTCTTGCGAACCTCCAGGGGTTCGCGAACCACCGGTTGGGAACCGATGCTCTCTACATATTCTGAAATTTCTACATTGAAATAATTACTTTTAAATTATTCTTTTATGAAAACAAAGAAAATCGAATTGCTTGGCGAGATATCGCTCTTGTCTTTCCTTAGACGCCAAGATTCTCCCTCCGAAATACAGCAACCCTGCATTTCTGTCGCCAAAAGCTTCGGATCGTTCCGATGCTCAATGCGAAAGGATCATTGTTTATAGAACTCCGGGTTTCGGATTTTTAGCGGGAGAGAGTTCCATCCTTCAGAAAAATATTAGTAAACAGTGTGTTCTTTTCTTTTCTTACTTGTATTTTGTGCAAAAATTTTCCATCTTCGTAACATTCTATGGAGGATATGGTCTTTATTTTTTCATCAAAAGGTGAGTACACATTTTTGGCATATTTTAAATTCGTTTTCTCTCCCAGCGCTCTGTTGATGTTTCGGTAAAGGTCAAAGGTCGTCGTTTAAAATGCCCGTATACTCGAGTCTGCAGCTCTGAATTTGGAATTTATTATTTTTTTACAACATAAATTATTCAAAACAATATCATTGTGCATAATGGGCTGTAGACTCATTAAATGATTACCATCTTTTTACTATGAAAAAATATTTCTTTGTTTAAATGCTTGGGAGGGGGGGGGGGAGAGAATAGGAATTTCTGAACAGTTTGTATAACAACTGGGTAACTTGGAACCAAGAATGCCTTTTCAAAGGTCACTAGAAATTTCAGAAAGTGCCAGTTTATGTCTTTTAATTTTTTGTAATTTATGGGGTAAGTTGTCTCCGGCATAAAATTGTTATGTGTTTGTACTATATTAAACGGACATACTAAAACATTTTCCCTCTGATCAAAGCTTTTGTTACCTAGATTTGATAGTACAAATGAAATAAACGAAATTTTATGAGGATGAAACTGTCACAATTATTAATTTAATCATTTTAAAAAATAATTCAGAAAAATATTGCACCAGTATTGCCCACGGTAAAAAAGAGAAAAAGAAGACGTCATGGACTATTACTAATTCTATGCACTTTTTCTTTCTACTATAAATCATATTGTTCCATATATCCAACAATCTATTTCATATAAGCATTCCTTTTAGAAACGAGTTTATGGAAGCGATTTGTTACACAAATGTTTTTTGCACATTTCGATAAACGCAATGCATAAAATAGTGGTGCCCAACTTTGTGTGGGGGTTGGGGGTGGGGTTATGGTGCTGACCTCAAAAGTGCAGACATTGGAATGGCGCCATTCAACTTTTTAGAGCGGTTGTTTTTAGGAGCATTTTCCTGTTTTTTGGGGAGGCTCTATCTTTTGGACCGTTTCTGTGGTATTGGGGAGGGGGGTGCCATTGCTCCTGAGGGGAAAGAGTATCCCTGCATAAAACATACTTTGATAGCTATTTTATTCAGGGTTCGGAAAAGCGGGCCAGCCCGAAAAAACCCACCCGGGTTTTTTTCGGACGGGCCCACTTGAAAAAACCCAATGACGGTAAAGTGTTTTTTTTTTCAAAATTTAATGCATATTGAAAACCTTTATTTTAGAAACAAACTAAAAATATTGAATATTTTGATCAATACTAAGCCTAGAAATTGATATTGATCTATTTAGTATGTTACAATAATATTTAGTTTGTTACAATATTTAATATTTGTGAGTATATGTTCCAGAAATTGCCTTTTCCTTTCCTGACAACTTATTAGGACATTAGAAATAAAATTCCACCTGATTTTTTTTCTTTTATACTTAGAGATCAAAATAAGCAATATAATTATTCTCATTTATAAATTCAGTTCCAATATCAATTTGTAATATCAATATCCAAAATTCAATATCACAATGTGGTTTCTAAATTTGCGGAATAAGAATCTTTTTAGGAGGTCACAGTGACCTCTTTTCAAAACTCCCCTGCTTTTATGAAAAGTAAAAATAGGTGCACAATGTTGGAATAGAGAATGATATCAAAATGATTTTTGAAAAAACAGAAAAAGCCCAGGTTTTTCATCAAAAACGCAGGTGGGCTGGGCTTTTTCAAAAAAAAAAAACAGGTTTTTTTCAAACCCTGATTTTACAGCAAAGTAGAACCTTTAATACTTTATTTCACTGCAATAACTGTGGAAAACTAATTTTTACTTTCTTTATTTTACTGTCAAACCCGTCATTTCGAATGTTCCGGAAGGGGTGGGGAGGCAAAGGGTACATATTTAATGTAAATGGCACCAAAAAGCAGCAAAAAAGCACGCCCACTTTTATGTAATTAATTTCCGAAAGACGGGGCGAGGGCGGGTAATTGACCCCCGCTCCCACTTCTGATCAGCCAAATGACAGGTCTGTATATATACGCAAATCAAATTGTACCAAAAAACACCAAAACCATGCCTATTTACATATAAATACATTGATTTTCCAAACTCAGGGTGGGGGCAGCCAGTGGCGTCAGGGGGGGGGAGCACGGCATTTTGACCGAGTTTTAAAAAAAAAGGAACAAGCTTCTTTTTTTTTTTTTTTTTAGTAGAAAAATATTGGAAGAATAAAAACTCGGAGGCTTTGGCGACCTCTCTTCAGGGCTCCCTGATTTTATGAAAAGTTGACACATGACATATGAGAAGGAACATAAAGTATCATAAAATATCATTTTAAAAAGAACAGAAAAAGTCAAAGTTGCATTATTGTCTTTATCTTTCTCGCATCAATCAACAAAAATTTTCTGAATAAGGAATTGTTTTGGGAGGTCACAAGGACCTCCAGTGACCCGTGACGTCCCATCAACGTGATCCTCAGAGGGCGCGATTTCTTAAGTTTGCCACGGGCACTGGACTCCCTAGCTACGCTACTGGGGGCAGCTGATCCCCGTAAAATACGGGCCCGTTTACTATATGGCTATTATGAGCCAAATAAGCCAACCAGAGAGAGAGGGGTGATAGAGTGCAGCATTGATATTTTTAGGGGTTGTGTATTTCGGTAAGATATTAGTCTTTTTTTTATTATTATTGGGGAGTGCTGCATTGAATTGGTAGGGTTGAGTCATTCTTGATCTGAGCATGGGGCAGCCCGATCAGAAGTCGTTGTGACCTCCCAAAATTTTTCTTTCTAGCTCTTTTTTTTCTTTTGACACTTTTTCTCATTTCATGTTGGTACATGTGCGCAAGTTATTCGATAAAATTTAGAACTTCATTCGATTTGTTGAGAAATGAGAACTCACCCCTACCCCTCCCCAACCAACAAATTTTAAGTTCGAGACGCCTCTGATCAGAGCATACGCTTAATTCATTATCTTACCTTTCGTTATCTTTCCAAACCCAAATTGGTATTTCCGACTGAACCCCCCCCCCCCTTTCATCCTTTCATTCATCCTTTATAGCATTTTCTCAAAGTGTGGTTCGCGGACCCAGGTGGCATAAGCGGCTCGTACAGGGGAGCAAAGGGGGCGACTGCCCCCTCACTTTCAAAAGTAAAGGGGCTTCCCTCACTTTATGCACGGTTAAAAAGTAATGATCGAGAGAAAATGATGTTCTACTTATTGGATTGATTAAATTCACCAAAATAAAAACTGAAAATTCCAAACATTGAACATTTTCCACGTTATTTCATAAGAAAACGGATGAAAATTAGCCAGCCAGGTTGATTTTTGAGGCCTTATTCCGCATTTTTTAGAAGTTAATTAATCAGCAATGTTAAAATCCAGTATTATAGTCAAAAGGTAGCCAATAAAAACCTTTTTGAGGTGCTAGATCCTGAATGCCCCCCCCCCCCCCCATTGAGGTGAAAAATTTCCATCTTTTTTTGAAGGCATAAAATAACCGCTAAAAATGAAAATAATATTTCAACGCAAGTTATATTACAAAATGCATTATTCCTTCTTTATGTGCAACGATTTTTGAAACGAATGTCCAATTGGTTCATTTTAAATGTGGTACGTCATCTTAACTGTTTCACTTTGCCCCACATTCCCCTACTTAAATTTTTTGAAAGTATTTCATGGTTGCTATTTCTCCTTTTCGGAGTTTCTCTCTCTCCTTCTTTCCTACCTCCCCCCCCTCCTCCCTCCTCGCCGGTCTTCCGATCTTCTGGCAGAGAGACGAAACCATCTGTTTTCCTCATTTTCTGGAGCAAAATACTTTTTCTGCTTATTGTCTTCGGCGAGAAAATCGTAATTTTTGGTTGCAAGAATCGACGATTTTTTTAAATAATTTTTAAAAAATCGTCGATATTTGCAAACTATCCCTTACCTGAAAACACCAAAAACTGCTGAGAAACCTCTGCTCTGCCATTGAAGTTCTGTATTTTACGAATCTCAAATTAGATTTTAAAGTATAATTTTGTGTGACTCAAAATGTGAAGTTTCTGGAAACTCCTAGGTAGTCAGGACCCCACGCCCCGCCCCCCTTTTTGTTCGTTTTTTTTTTCCTTCTGGGGAAAAAAATGGAAAAATTACAAATTTAATGTTTAATAGCTATATTTTATTATGAAACACGAAAAATATTTTAAAATATTTGATGCAATCTTATTTTTCCTA
Organism: Uloborus plumipes; assembly: GCA_038373865.1. Lineage (NCBI taxonomy): Eukaryota > Metazoa > Arthropoda > Arachnida > Araneae > Uloboridae > Uloborus > Uloborus plumipes. Next base: position 95,705 of record JAXGGA010000857.1, read on the forward strand.
AATACACATAAAACTTATACCATTAAAGAAATTACTCAGGAGCTTTCGTTATTCAAAACAACAAAAATTATCATTCAGATCATGAATCAACCATTTATTTCGAGTGAGATGTAATTTTCGGAAAATCTAAAATCAAATTGTTTGACAGAAACCTGCTGTTCTTTTTTTTATGTGTACATAGATTTTGTTTTGATGCCCTTTTTTCCCGCGTTAATTGTGAGATTTTTAATAAACTTGCTTCTTTAAGGTTTGTTACTGGCATGTATATGAAGGTGTGTCTGTGAACCTACATATAAACACATTAAATGAAAAGATATTAAAATTTTACCTAAGCATTTCCATTAACTTGTATAGAATATAAATAAAATTAGAAAAGTTGTGCAAACGCACTTATTCATCCCTGATTTGTTTATTTAATCCATAGTTAAAGGTATATCCGAAGGGAAAACAAGGTGTTAATCATTTCTAGAATTTTTATAATTTATGTTGCAGATCGATCGTGATTGGAGGCTTTTCTAAAAGTTAGAAAATATTCCATTTTTCACCTTACGTTTAATATCCATACGTTTAAATGATGAACATACACTTTGTTTCTATAAAAAAAATCTCCATATATTATTTCTCTAAGCCGAATCCTATACCCGGTCGAAAGTCGCTCATTTCTTTATCGAATTGCAAGAAAATTTATGATTTTGAAGCTTATCCCGCGGGCTATTGACGAAAATTAGACCCACCCTCTAAAAAGTGTCGGTTCGTTTTTTATTCGAACTTCAATTTTTGGGCACAAAATTGACTCTATCTAGCGAAATAATTGTCGTATCGTCTCCATTTTGATTTCATTCGAAAGATTTAAAAAAATGCGTTCTTTAGAACGTTTCTCCGCTAGCGCCACGTAACGAGAATCTCGAAAATCCACGTTTAAGCGACTTATAAGCGATTGAAGTTTGAAAAAGTTAAATTTTTTGCTCAACTGTTAAAATCGTTATACCATTGTTGTTCAAATCAATTTTAAATGCGACATTTCAAGCCAAGGTTTAGCTCGGTAAACCTTAACTGTAACTTTTATTGTTTCAAAATACTATGGTAGTTTTGCGATAACGTTAGTATTTAGTTTAGTAGTAGCCTTGGGTATTTGATTTTAATATAGGGTATCACTTTTGTAGTAGTTGTAAAAGTGAACGTGTCTTTGATCTCTTTGAAAAGTTGTCAGAACGACAGCAGTTGATGGCGATGTCGTGCAAACGTACAAGATTTTACAATTTTTTTTTTTTTTTTTTTTTTTTTTTTTTTTTTTTTTTTTTTTTTGCGGAATTCCGCACGGGTCACCTAGTCACATGTTATAACTGAAGTTTTGTAGAACCTAACCCCAAAATTCACTGTAGGAAGCAAAGCCGTATTTAAGGGGTAGGTTTTTTAGGGTTCAAACCAGGATTTGAAAAAACCCGAGTCTTTTTTTTTTTGAAAAAGCCCACCCCGCCTGAATTTTTGATCTAATACCCTGGTTTTTTTGAGTGTTTGATGAAAAACCAGTCGATTTTTGGGTTTTTCAAGAATCATTTTCCAGACAATCATTCTCTATTAAAGCATTGTATACCGAACTGCAGCTTGGTACTTTTACGTTGGATAGAATCAAGGGAACCCTTAAAAGAGGTCACTGTGACCTCCTAAATTTTTTCCTTTTCGGCAAATATGGGAAAAGCGTTGTAATATTGAATTTTTGAAAATGCCTAATGACGTTCTTTTTAATGTGAGTATACATGCGCACTTCTATATAATAATATGGGAATATAAATAGAGCCAGGTATCAGTTGTTACTGTTTAAGGAATCGGGTGTAGTCATCACACAGGTTGACTAGTTTTAGCTATATTTTATGCGTAAAGTAACTATTTCACTTGGCTACCGTGCCGTAAACACAAACAGCTGTCCAAAAAAAAAAAAAAAATCTTTGCTACAGCGTACCACAAGATTTTTCCTAACAATGCAAAAAAAAAAAAAAGAAAGAAAGAAAATGAATTTATTGAAAAATAAATTACTTTTTCTGGTCTCCTAAGAAGTATCTTAAAAATAAGTGAAAATCATATGCAGTTATTTAGCAGTTTTTTTTTTTCAATGTCGCCAAATCAATGAATATACAAATAAAATAAAATTTTATTGGTCATTTTAATTTCACTAGAAATGTGCTTGGTAAAACCCTCCCCTAAACTAAAGCCTAGTTATAGCGCAGTGGTAGGAACATACTTTTGTCATTTGCTGAACTTAACTCGAATGGTCAGGGTTACTCATCACTGTAAATCGTCTTTTAGTGTCTGAAGCTGTGGCTTGGCAGAGAAACATTTTGACAGGCCTATCATTTCGGGAGGTCAGTTGTCCCTCCCCCTTTTACCGGCAGTCCAAAAATCAATGTTTTTGCATGATATAAGTGGCGGTGCTTTTTATTTTTTTCCCGATAAAGTTTGAATTGGGTATATGCTTTTTGCATGCCATTTGTAAGTATTAATTGAAATCTAGGTTGTTCGTTCAGGACTTATTTAGTTCATTTTAGGCTCTTTTCGATTTTAAATGTTCAATGCTATTCGTCAAGTACACGCAGAGCAAAGTCTACTGTAATCCGGCCTCCAGTCCTCATCAGGGTTGCCAGATTTAAGAACTGTAAATACAGGACAGGCTTGGGACAGGATGGCAGATGAAGTCTGAAAGTCGTATTTTTACAACCTTGACTTCAACATCAAACTTTTTTCGCAAATGTATTCATGAAGAAAAAGTAATATACAATGAACATATGAATAGAAACTTAATTTGTTACCATTGCATAGTTAGTTTACTTCATGAATATTAGTGGGAAACACTTTTGAACACTAAATATTGTGAAAGTTTGTGTGTCTCTGCTATTGACCCTCTTTTTCCTAAAATAAGGCACTATAAAATTATTTACAAAGAGCAACACCACTTTTACAATGAACTACATCTTTGTTAAATGAATTGTCACAATGGTTTCTGCTCTAGCTGAACATAAAACTAACATAATTACACCTATGAACATACAAATACAGTCGACGCTCGTTATAACGACCACTCGTTATAAAGACCATCCTAACATAACGACCGGTGAGAAAACCGCCAGCCGTATCCCAATATACTCTATGTTCTAATTCTTGTGACGAATACTCGTTATAAAGACCGTTTTCTGTAGGACGGAGACGGTCGTTATATCGAGCGTCGACTGTATTATGATTCCATCAAGTTTCTTGTCAGTCTAGTTCACATATTTTTGCTTCACTTTCCTTATTTTCTCGAAATGATGTTTCGTTTTGCAAAATACTACTCCCAGCAAGAATACGAGTCTTTAGCTGTCCCGTATCAAGGCTCCCCGTGACACGGGACAGTTTTTCAAGTAACGGGACAGTCCCTTGAGATCCGGGACGTCTGGCAACATTGGTGTAGTGCGGCCAAACCGCCGCAGGACCCAAAGGTTACGAGAAAGAGATGGATTAATGCAAGTAAAATTAGCATTCCCAGAGCGAAGTGGAGGCGGTAACCAGAATTAGAAACTTTTTTTTTTCTTCTCTTCTTCGGGGATATGTCTCTAGACAGAGCTTGTCATCGAGCATTCGGGAGGATGACGGGAGAGAAAAAGAAAACACACAACCGAGAGAGACCGAATGAGAAACTCTTTTCGGAAATCGTAAATCAAAAGCCGGAAATAATCCTTCCCTTTCGATTCATTATTCATGTGCCACCAGATAGTTTCTGTGGGGGCTCCAGATGTTCGCGGCAGAGACACTTGAGATATGATTGGTTTGATTGCTCGTCTCACGAAAAAAGGGTTTTTGGGGCCGCTGGAAGTCAAGGTGGGCCCCTCGTCAGTTTGGTCACCGGTCCCCCTCCCCTATTTGAATTCGTATACTTACACTATTCCAATTCCGAGCCAGGCCCCTAGTTACCCGACTAGTAAAGCTCCAGATTAGGAATTCTGAATAGTAGCCACTGTCGACCAAAGTCACAAAAAATGGTACTTACTTTTGTGCTTTTGGTCCACTATGGATTTATGGCATGCAAATCCCTCGTGTAACGTTCCAGAAATATTTGGTTCATTATTATAAAAATGCCTTAATTTTATTGTGAACTGTCATTTTTACTTTCTTCTATATCTAATATATAGAAGAAAGTATTGGTTTCGTGAAAATTTTCGAATGTCGAATTTTGACGGATTTGCACGTTTTGAGGTGCTCTGAGTCCATTTCGACCATTTTTGGAAAATGTCTGTCTGTCTGTGTGTCTGTGTGTGTGTCTGTGTGTGTGTGAGTCTGTATGTGTGTGACCAGTTTTTGTGGCCGCGCTAGAGCAAAAACTACTGAATGAAATCGAACAAAAATTTTTGCACATATGTACCACCATGTGAACTGGTGCACCTGACTTTTTTTAGCGAACTCCTCCAAGGGGGGTGGAGCAATCGCACGTGTTCTGCGCGGGGGTGATTGCTATATCTCAGGAAGTAACCGGCGGAATCAAACGAAAATTGGTCCATAGGTAGACCCTACTGAGTACAGGTGCTGATTCAATTTGTTTGTCAATATCTCGAAGGGGGGTGGAGCAATCGCACATGTTCTGCGCGTTGGTGACTGCTATATCTCAGGAAGTAACCGGCGGAATCAAACGAAAATTGGTCCATAGGTAGACCCTATTGAGTACAGGTGCTGATTTAATTTGTGTGTCAATATCTCAAAGGGGGGTGGAGCAATCAAAAGGGCTTATTTTGTCATTGCACCTACTGTATCTTGGGAAATATTGCTGCGATTTGAATGAAATTTGGAATAACACTAACCCAATATAAAAGCAAGCATCGATTAAATTTTGGCGCCAATCGCCCCAGGGGAAGGGTGGGGTGATTTTTGCGCTTAGTCAACAATGCGAAAAATTAATTCATTAAAAAATCGCTTTCACGCTATTTAATTATCAAAACAGCTGAAAACTTTCAATGATTTGAAATTTTTAACTGTTGCCAATTTCTTTTTACTAACAAATAAAATGTTTGCAATTTATCTAAACAAGACTTTTGCAATGATTTCCAATTTCGCTCATTGATTCTGCATTTGCAGGGTTATTACGATAATTGGGAAATTGGAGCTGTCTCCAATTTCTCGGGCGAGTACGTATTTTATTTTGTAACCGGAATTCATAAGATAGATATAGAAGAAAGTTTCGTGACGGCCACGACAGCTAGTTTAAAAATGAGTTAATGTAAATTGAATAGCACATTATATTATGGTAAACTTTAATTGTTACTGTGTTATTTTTTATTTATTTTGCCGCTTATACGAGTCACGTTTGCTCTGAGCAGTCTTGATTCAACAAAGCGAATGATTCAATGAAGTGGCTAATTCAGTAAAGCTGGATGTTTTTCTATTTTTGGCAATTTGATTCACTGAAGCGGCTGATTCCATTTACTACTGCTTCAAGTAACCGGGTGCCCACACTGCGAAAATTGAACTGTTGTTTTTACATTATAATACTGGCAGCAGAGGTTCCAGTTTAAAACTATTTAGTGCACAATAATAAACTGTAAAAGTAGCAATTTTACAGTTTGTTACTGTAAAGCAGCAATTTTAGTTTATTACTGTAAAATTAGCAATTTTTACAGCTTGTTACAATAAAATTAGCTGCATTACACTGTAGAAACCAGGGCTGCGGAGTCGGAGGAAAAATGTTCGACTCCGACTCCGGGATTTTAAAACTTCCGACTCCGACTCCCGACTCCTGCTTTTTTTATTATTTATTTATTTTTTAACCCAAATGTGAAGAGGGAAAAACCCGAAACAAAGGTTGAAATATTAAGTCCATTTTTAAAAGTTTCATTTTTACTCATGGTCGTAGCCAGGACTCACTTTAGGGGAGGTAGCAAGCTGGGGTATCCCAGTTGGAGGTCATGGGAGGTCATTGTGACCTCTCAAAAAGTTCGATTTTCTCAAGCATTCTCGCAGGTAATTTCACCACATTTACCTCAATTCTCGGAGGTCACTGTGACCTCCCGAAAAGTTCATTTTCTCCAGAGCAAAAGACAAGTGCCGCTCTTGTCATTTGACTCAGTACAAATCTAATCCTTTTCTTGTTAAATGGCCAGACTTTATTTTAACACATTGCATTTTTGCTGCAAATATTTTTTATTCACTTGCATAAGCCCAAACATAGCAGTTCGTTTCACAAAGCAGACCCGCCATTTTGAAGCCCTTTTTAATGATCCTAGATGCGTAGGATTTGGATATTGGACGCTGAAAATTTGTATCTGTTAGTTTCAAAGATATGTTTTCACCTCCATAAAATTTCATCCAAATCGGAGGTGGTCGGAGTCGGAGTTGGAGTCGACATGTTTTTCAGCGACTCCGACTCCTTTGGTCCAAAATCAGTCCGACTCCGACTCCGCAGCCCTGGTTGAAACAACATCTATTTTTTTACAGTGCACTGAAAACCTTTTTTTCTCACATAGATTTTCAATATGAATTCAGAACGAAAAACTCTAAAAATGAAAGAAAAAAATTATGCTTCGAAAATTTTCATTCAAAATAGCTCTGTTTTCAACTTGTTTGTTGTTTCAAACTGACTTGTTTAACGCTGACAAACTGCCAACTGTCACATTGCTTTGTTTACCTCCGCTATCACTTCTATACTAGAAAGAAACTTGACATTGAACGTCACTACAGGCGGAGCCAATAATAGCTCACAAGCAGTCAGCGATCTCCTCTAATTCGCCAAGTAGGCTGTGACGTTTTATCTAGCTCGTTTTTCATAGGCTAACGTCACGCTGACGTCACGATGTTGTTGTCAAGAAAGGTTGCAGTGTAGAATAGACTATAGAGCACTTCCACATCACACATTCGGATCGTTGCTCGAGTGAAATGTTTCGTAATGTGGTATATTTAAGAACCGCTTCTTTTGTGAATCTCCATATATTATTTCTCTAAGCCGAATCCTATACCCGGTCGAAACTCGCTCATTTCTTTATCGAATTGCAAGAAAATTTATGATTTTGAAGCTTATCCCGCGGGCTATTGACGAAAATTAGACCCACCCTCTAAAAAGTGTCGGTTCGTTTTTTATTCGAACTTCAATTTTTGGGCACAAAATTGACTCTATCTAGCGAAATAATTGTCGTATCGTCTCCATTTTGATTTCATTCGAAAGATTAAAAAAAAATGCGTTCTTTAGAACGTTTCTCCGCTAGCGCCGCGTAACGAGAATCTCGAAAATCCACGTTTAAGCGACTTATAAGCGATTGAAGTTTGAAAAAGTTAAATTTTTTGCTAAACTGTTAAAATCGTTACATTGTTGTTCAAATCAATTTTAAATGCGACATTTCAAGCCAAGGCTTAGCTCGGTAAACCTTAATTGTAACTTTTATTGTTTCAAAATACTATGGTAGTTTTGCGATAACGTTAGTATTTAGTTTAGTAGTAGCCTTGGGTATTTGATTTTAATATAGGGTATCACTTTTGTAGCAGTTGTAAAAGTGAACGTGTCTTTGATCTCTTTGAAAAGTTGTCAGAACGACGGCAGTAGATGGCGATGTTGTGCAAATGAAGCCAATAAAAATTGTCGTATTAAATTTTAAGTTTAGAGCTTTTTTTTTTTGCGGATTTCCGCACGGGTCACCTAGTTTTTTCTTAATGTTATGAATTTCGTTTATACTTGGTGAAATAAAAAAATACATAGTAGAACCTCTCAATATGGGACAGTATGGGACTGGACTCTCCGTCCCTGAAATAGAGTTGTCCCTTGTTCGGAGGTTTATGAAATGATGCATGTCATCTACTTAACTCAGTATAAGATTGTAATTAATATAAACTTTCAACATTTAAGCTTAAATATTGAAAATTTTTCATGCGTACTAAATATACTTTTATTATTTTTCTAATTGAAAGTAAAGTTGTTTTAAAAATTTTAATTTTATCAAAAATTTAGTTTCATCAAAGTTTTGTAATTTGCAAAAAATATTAGTAATATGTTACATGGATTTCTTCGCACCATGTCGTTTGCAATGCAATCCAATGTACTAGCAGTGTGATCGCATTTCAAGTTTTCTATAAAAAATGTGTGATGGACGTTGCATTATTCGACAGAGCTGAACCCACATGAATACATTGTAGAGAAAGAAAAGCGTGATATTAAATATAAGGAAGGATTTAATAATACATATTTGCTACTTTTGAATGTTAAAATTCAAACAAATTTTTACCAGTTAATTTTGAACAGAAAAATTGTGCTTCGAAATTTCAATAGATTCAATATTTCTTTTGCATTTATACATTAGCAGCTTAAAAACGGGACGCTTGTTAGTTACTGCACACCTGTTATGTACTGTAAACCTGTAATGGGTATATCATTTCACTAAAGCTGTTTTTCACAAGTCAAATAGTCCTTCTTCTTGAGAAAACCAGTTAGAGCCACCATTTGGACATCAGAGTTTATTTATTGACAGCTATTTTCAGACAAATCAATTAAGCAGCGATCCAGCATGGGTAGCCACAGAAAGTAAGTTTTTTTGCGAATTTATTTTTCATAAAATTAAACTATTTTAAAATGATTTCCTTAAACTTGATCAGAGATGCCTTCTGTAATGTTACTTTGCAAAAGTAAAGTCAAGTTCGCTCGCATATTTGCAAATTATCCCACAAACAGGACGTTAAATAACTTAATAAATGTGGCAACGGCGAACTATTTCAAGCCTAAAATGTATGTAAACCATTCCAAGTAAGAGTTTTAAACAGATAAAAATTGAAAAAAATTGTTAAAAAAAAAAATTGGGCATAAATGGGTTAAATAGAGCGTCTTTTAATCAGAGGTATATACATGGAGGTTAGGTCCCTATTCAAAGAAACTGGGACCAGAAAAAGTGTCCCTTAACCCTTCATGCCCGACGGGACTCAGAAGTCCCGCTTATATTAATTTAATATGAATCCTATATGGCTGGAATCATGCTGAAGCTGTAGGGTACCACTTCTTGTATTTGGCTGAGAGGCCGACAGATGATACCTGCAATCGGAAACGTTTTTTTAGGGACCCTAAGGCGTAGGGGGCCTTAGACCCTACTGATTTTCAAATTTTTTACACTCCGTATATACAGTCGACGCTCGATATAACGACCATCTCCGTCCTACAGAAAACGGTCCTTATAACGAGTGGTCGCTATAAGAGGTAGAACATAGAGTATATTGGGATACATTTGGGGGTTTTCTCACCGGTCGCTATATTAGGATGGTCTTTATAACATGTGGTCGTTATAACGAGCGTCGACAGTATATTGTTTGATGTATTTTCAACTAAAAAACCAAAAATATGAATGAAAATTCATTGCTAACGTAATTTAGCACTTAAGGGGTTAAATAGAGGTACCCTTATTCAGAGGTGCCCCTTAAAGGAGGTTCGCTAATACTGAAATGAATTATATTCACTTATTGAAGCAAGAATAAACCTTATACAGTAGAGAACCAATTATCCGGGATGTTTGGGATCACAGCTATCCCGGATAACTGAATTTCCCGGTTTTCTGGATCGCTACGAAGCGATATTTGCCAATTGTTTACAAAACCCAAGTTACTATAACAAATAAATGCATCTTAAAATCTGAAGAGAAAACGATCCAGAAGTGCTTATAGATATTACAATATTAAAATTTTCTGAGCTATATGCCCCTTATATGGTATTTATGAAGAAACCGTTCATATTCATTTAGGCATTTTAAAAGAAAAAAAAAAAGATCTTCATTTTTTTAGAAATTGCCGAAAATGCGTATTTTTAAAAGTGGCGGAAAAATCGACAACATGTTGCCGGTTTTCTGGTTTCCCGGTATTTTGGTTCCCGGATAAGAGGTTCTGTACTATATTTGGGAATAGTTTTCACGCAACATTTTTCATGAAGACGTAATACGGTATTTGACAAAGAGCTGACAGTAAAAAGAACGAGGAAATTCACTCTTACTTAGTCGACTTTAATTTAATCTTCCTGTCAGCCCAATTGGTTATGTAATTGCTGAACGCCGCTGACGTTGCGCCGACATTTACCATTCTCTGAATTAATTGAAACATAGCTTTATACATGTCAGGTTCGTTTGATGCCGAAACGTATTTGCAGTAATTTTTAGGATTCATAAAATCAAATTCATTAAAAACAATTAATTTTCACTAATTACACTGATGAAGAGCAGTGATTTATTTGGCTTACTTCGGTCTGTGACTTCGTAGTTCGTACGCTTAAATAAAACTTGAAAATTATTTAAAATGAAAATTTTTGAGAATTTTGAGAGGATTTAGAAACCTTGAAAAACGTTAAAATGTATTAACAGCCCTTGTTTTGCTCTTTATTTAAATTTAAAAACAGGAATTTGAGGAAAAACATTATTTGCCAAAAGCTTCCATTCTATTTGTATACCCCGAAAATAATTTTTCCCCCAGAAAATATCTCTCCCCCGTCCCACCGCTCTTTTTTTCTTTGAAAAACGGGATAAAATTTAGTGTTTTGTAGGAATTGAGTTATATGAGACTTTCACCAAACTGAGTTTTTAATTAATAACTCATATAATAAAAATCCTATTTTTGGAACCTTTGCCAAAATCTATCACGTGCTTCACCGAAAATTACATTTAGTGTTGGACATTTCAATCCTTTTGCATCTTGTAAATATTTCAATTATTTTAAAAGTTAGAAGCTAACTTAATACACGCTACTCTAAATCTAGTTGCTTTCTTTTTTATTTAAACAGTACATTTTCTTCTTTCTTTTTAAATTTAATTTGATTTAAATTTTTAAATAATTGACCATTGAAACTAAAGCCATTATGTTTATGTATGGAATTTGCAGCCTCACGTATTGGCACTCTTGGATCCCATGTGACTCAAAAATGTTTTGCACGTGAAAGACGAAAAAACTATGACTTGTACAAAACGGACAAACATGAGGAAAATATTTAAGCGGGACATACGGTGACCTATTTAAAAAAAGGTAAATAAATAAATAAAAATAATAAATAAATAAATAAATATATAATAATAATATTAATTAACAAATAATTAAATAAATAAATAATAACATTAATGAATAAATAATTAAACAAATAAATAATAAGTACCTGGCGATCGAGCTCTGCTCGGTTAAAAAAAAAGAGGTTTGTAAAATCGTGTTTTTTTTCTAGAAAAGTACTTATTTAGATAAACTTGAAAAGCATTTTCAAGCCCTTGGTTGCAATAACGCATTTAAAACAGCCGTAATTTATTTTTAAAAACACAACCTTATTTGGACAAGACATCATCATAACCTTATTTAAACGATGCAAACCGTAAAATCACACCACTAACTTTATTTTCGTTTCGTTTCGTTTGGGGCTATATGCCCAGGTTTTTGATGAGGACTACAATCTAGTGTTTTTCCTCCGTTACATATGATTTTTATTACATATATCTCGTACAGACAATGTATGAAGGAGTCACATCACAAAGGAAGGAAATTACATCCAGAGCGAGGGTGGGAGTCGAACCCACCGTCTCAGAGTTATCGGTTATACAAGCCTTAGACCGCTCAGCCACTGAGACCCCAACTTTATTTTGATCGATCTCTTTTACATTTCAAAACAATAATACACTGAAGTGACAAAAGTCATGGGATACCTCTTAATATCGTGTCGGCCCTCCTTTTGCCTGGCGAAGTGCAACAACTCGACGTGGCATGGACTCAACAAGTCGTTGGAAGTCTTCTGCAGGAATATTGAGCCATGCTGTCTCGATAGACGTCCATAATTGTGAAAGCGTTGATGGGGCAGGATTTTGGGCACGAACAGACCTCTCGATGGTGTCCCATAAATGCTCAATGGGATTCATGTCGGGCGATCTAGGTGGCCAAATCATTCGTTGGAATTGTCAAGAATTTTCTTCAAACCAATTGCGAACAGTTGTGGCCCGGTGACATGGCGCATTGTCATCCATAAAAATCCCATCGTTGTTTGGGTACATGAAGTCCATGAATGGCTGCAAGTGATCTCCAAGTAGCTGCACATAAGCATTTCCAGTCAATGTTCGGTCCAGTCGCACTAGAGGACCAAGTCCATGCCATGAAAAAACAGCCCACACCATTACGGAGCCACCACCAGCTTGAACAGTGCCTTGCTGACAGTTTGGGTCCATGGCTTCGTGGGGTCTGCGCCACACTCGAACCCTACCATCGGCTCTTACCAGCTGAAATCGTGACTCATCGGACCAGGCCACGGTTTTCCATTCATCTAGGGACCAACCGATATGCTCACGTGCCCACGAGAGTCGCTGCAAGCGATGTCGTTCTGTCAGTAAAGGCACTCGAGTCGGTCTTCTGCTGGAATAGCCCAAGAAATCCAAATTTCTCCGCACAGTTCTAGCAGACACGTCCATTGTACGTCCCACATTGATTTCTACGGTGATTTGATGCAGTGTTGCTTGTCTGTTAGAATTTACGACTCTTTGCAGACGTCGCCGGTCTCGATCTTTAAGTGCAGGCGGTCGACCACTGCGCTGTCCATGGTGGGATGTTATGCCTGAAATTTCATACTCTCGGCACACTCTTGACACAGTGGATCTGGGAATGTTGAATTCTCTAACGATTTCCGAAATAGCATGACCCATGCGTCTAGCTCCAACTAACATTCCGCGTTCAAAGTCTGTTAATTCACGTCGTGCGGTCATCATCACGTTAAAACCTCTTCACATGAATAACTTGAACAGAAATGAAAGCTCTGTAAAAGCACTGCGCATTTATACCTGTTCTATGCGATGCTACTGCCATCTGAAAATTTGCATATTGCTATCCCATGACTTTTGTCACTTCAGTGTAATTCTAACGTTACCAAAACTCGTTTGCCAAATACCGTAAAATTTAAATTTATACTGATGTGATTAAATATGAAATCCATTGTTATAATAAAACGTGGTTGCTATGAAACAGTAAAAATAATAGTAATCATAAAGAAAATGGCGAAAGAAAGCTTCTCAAACTTTTAATGAAGGCACTAAAACTGGGATTTTTTGTAAAAACTCGCATTTTTACAGAAAAAACGCCGATGTAGATGAACTCAAAAACCTAAACTTTATCTAAAAACAAAATTTTATCAAAATCGTTAGAGCCGTTTTCGAGATTCGAAATATATATATAATCGACGCTCGATATAACGACTGTCTCCGTCCTACGGGAAACGGTCTTTATAACAAGTGGTCGCTTTAAGAGGTAGAACATAGAGGAAATTGGACTACAGTTGGGAGATTTCTCACCAGTCGTTATATTAGGATGGTCTTTTTAACGAGTGGTCGTTATAACGAGCGTCGACTGCATACAAGAATTGCTCGTTTAAAGATATAAGATAATACTAATAATGACAGTAATATGAGTATATACCTTAAAATTAAAAAAAAAAGGTGTTAGTTGTTTTTGTGTTTTCATTTAAAAACACTTCTTAATCAGTGATTAAACTTTTTTCAACAGTATTTTTTCACAAAGCGATGTATCATCCTGCAAGAGCCGTTTCGTGGCGGATTTTAAAATGGGTGCAAGCTGTGCTAAAATAAAATGGGAGCATTTTCCTGTATGTATCAGTAAATCAGCATCGTAAAAAAACTGAAAGACCTGCTGATAACCGGTACTTGAAAATGCCATTCCTTGTACTTTGCCGAGGGGCCGACAGTGGGTGTCAGCGATCGGAAAGTTTTCTTAGCGGCGAGTACCGGTTCTAGGGCCCAAGCCATAGTGATTGTCAAAATTTTTAATACTCTGCACGTACGTAGTTTGATGTATTTTCAACTTAAAAAAATCTGGTATGGATCCCACACTACTTCCTTTTACGTGTAATTTCTTAGTAGTTGCCTTAAGTGTTAAAAAAAGTGCTTGGAGTGAGCAAGGTAACAATTCAAATATTTACTCCCCTAATCTGCCACGAAGCAATGCAAAAAATGTTTTACAATGGTTAATTTTCTAAATATTGCTGATTTTAATATCATTCAGTGAATTTTTCGCAAAATATCGCCAATAGCGCCAAGTTGAACCCAAATTCAAAAAATAATTTTTCGCCAAATTTGTCGCCAACTTGACGATATGTCGTCAAGTTGGCGTCAAACACTTGGCGACCAAAAGCATATCGCCAAGTGGTCACGCCAATTCATATCACTCGCGTCTGCTTTGAAATTAACACTGATTTACCCCAAAAATGGGGTAAAACACCCCCTGGGGAACATTCGAATGCAACCACAAGGGGAGGTGCACAACTAGACCATCCTCAGAGCCTACATACCAAGCTAGAAGCTTCTACGGCATATAGTTTTTGAGTTATGCGACACACATACGCACATACATACGCACATACATCTGCACAGTGCACATACGTACATACAGACGTCACGAGAAAACTCGACGTAATTAACACGGGGGTGGTTGAAAAGGATTTTTCGGTTGCTTATATGTTGGTAGGTACTATGCACGTGCTGACAGGTCGAAAAAACTACTGTACATTCATTCGGGGGTGAACAAAATCAAAATTTAGATTCAAATTTGAGTGATTTTTTTTTTCGCGATCACAATACTTCCTTTACTACGTAAAAGGAAGGAAAAAAATTTTTATATAAAAAATTATTGCCATTCATATTCAGCGCATAAAGAGTTAAGTCTGACCAGCCCGTTGAAATCTTTCTCGCTTGGTCTCCGCTGTAGTGGTTTTCTGGACGTCTGCGAATGAAAAAAGCGTTTTATATTTTGGTCAATTTCAATAACTTAATAAATATAAATTACATTAAAAAATTACTAAATAAAATAAAAATTACATTAAAGAAAGAACTTGTGGATGTGAGAGTGGAATAAATGGTGAAAGAGTGAATAACGGCATGGGTCTGCTGCTTTCCCTAATTGTGCGAAAAGTAATGTTTAATGATTGAATAACTGACGTCACGCACGCGATCATCAAATACGAGGGCGTGACGTGGTTTAAGCACAGTCGTCAATAACAAGTTTTCTTGGCTAGTTTATGCTAGAAAAAGATAGTAACTTGTGTCGCACAGTTTTGATAGTAAAAATTAATCTTCTCCATTTTTTCCCCCTCTACATTTTATATTGATTTTTTTTTCTTTTTTTCCCCCAACAGGACTTGCACTACGTACTACGTTTAATAGGAGTTCGTGATGTAAGAATGTACTTCATTTTCAAAAAAAGGATTTTTTTTTTACATTCAATATTGCATATTGATACTTAGAGTAGTCCGAGAAACGTACGGGCCCAGAGGTTTACATTACTATTTTTCTCCTCAGAAGTTGGTTTTTCCAGACGTTCCCTCGCAAAAAGTTGTGGAGAATTCAACGTGAGAGGCGTTCTTTTTTTTAATTTATTTACTTATTTATTTTAATTTTGTGTGTGTGTGTGTGTGTGTGTGTGTGTGTGTGTGTGTGTGTGTGTGTGTGTGTGTGTGTGTGTGTGTGTGTGTGTGTGTAAAGGCTATCTGTGGGTATGAAATTGGTAAATCTAAAATACAAACATTTTTTCAGCTTCTTGCGCAGCCTAAGGAATTTATATTTTTACTCCTTCCAAAACATACTGGTACAATGAAAACTACAGTTGAAAGAAAAGTAAGGACCCTGCTCCACGTCAGCGTAAAACACGACCGAAACCGAAGGCAGAAACCGAAAATCCGGGTACTTTCCATAAGAACACTATGTAATCCATTTTGGGTCATTCCATGTCAAATGATCCAACGCTTTTTACCTTAAATTTTTGTATTTCTTTCAAATTTGGCTCATCAATTGTACCCCTTGAGGCAATCAAAAGACTCCATTTTTAGATTTTTATCTCTATTATTTTTTCATTTATGAGACTTTGAACTTTGGAAAAACCCTCGTTTTTCCATGGATGAGGGAACGTAAAAGGGACCATAACTCGGCACAAAATATAGATAGAACGATTTGGTAAATGGCATTTTAAAGTACGTTAGTTGCCGCTTAATCTGATATGCAACATGACTAATTTGATAAAAATTTTCTTTTTCAAAAAATGAAATTTAAATTTCAAATTTAAATTTCTCAAAAAACATATAATGAATTTTTTTCAAAAAATTTTCCAAAATTCTTGTGTATTTTATCTATGTTTGCACTAATTTTTAGATTGGGATCTCAATGGGATCATATTTTTTTGAATTTTTGAATAAAACTGTATAGGAAAAAAATGATATTTTTTAGATTCTATTTATTTAAATACTAAGTTTTCTTGCTTGTGATGGTCTAAAAAGTAGTAAACAAGCATGAATATGTTTAAAGTGAGCTGGCATGAGCTTATAGAATTGTCAGATTCACCCCCTCACCCCTTCCTCCCCCGCACAACCACTCTTTTTTAATTCAAAACTGTTCAAAATGTTAAAAAAAAAACTTTGATACAAAATGAATAGTAAACTTATTTAAAGTTGGTAAATGGGTTTCCTTATAACTAGACGAAGTATCCCCTCCTCCACCCAAATATACCATTAACGCTGTACTATTATGACATCTAACCTGGGGATTGAATTGACTATTATTTTTACTCTAGGTAAGTGAGCTAGCATTAACTTGTAAATTGGTCAGCTCCCCTCCCTTCCTTCCCGACCCAACCATTTTCCCCCAAACTGTTTCAAATGCTAAAAAAAGCCTTTTTGATACAAAATGAACAGTAAACTTATTTAAAGTTGGTAAATGGGTTTCCTTATAACAAGGCAAAGTAAAACGCTTCCCCCACACAAATATACCATTAACGCTACACTTTATATGACGTCTCACCTGGGGATTGATTTGAGGATTATGTTCCCCCTAGGTATATATTGTTTTTCAGACGAAGTGTTTCTTTTTTCAATCCGACCTTCACAAAGTGTACTTCCATTTAATATCTGAATTTAAACTTATGATTCATTTCATCCCCTCCCCCAGCACCAATCTTCAATTTTGGAGGAAGAAAAGAAACGGTTCGCCCCAAGATCATAGCAAACAGCAAAATAGCACTGTTTCCCCTTGTTCTCATAATGTTTTCAAAGTATCAGGTTATATGTCAGTCCCCATCACTGCCTCTCCTTTCTCTTATTGGACAAAGCTCATGAGCTAATAGAAAAGAGTAACAAACAGAACAAACTGAAACTTTACCAGACATCAGTAGAGACTAAGGCTTTGAAATGGGGTTAGACGGGATGATAAAAAAATAAAACTTTGGAGCAGGAAGGCAGGAAAAGGGGAGGAGCAATCTGTACAGAAGTTAAACAACATGAGAGGTTATGATCAAAAAAGCAGTGTTTGTTTAATATATGTAAAAAGATATGTCTTGCTGCATTACTTTCCTTTGCAACAAAATGAAAAAGAACACAAACAATTTAAAAAATTAAATAGCAGCTGCACACTAGATAATGTGGGAAGATAGTTATGGGGACACAGACATATGATCGGATACTTTGATTTATTTTCAGTTTTGTGCGAAAACAATAGAAAAAACAATGAGAACAAGGAGAAACAGTGCTATTTTGCTGTTTGCTATGATCTTGGGGAGACCCATTTATTTCCTCCCTTCAAAATTGAAGATTGGTGCTGGGGTAGGAGATGAAATGAATCATAAAGTTAAATTTCAGATATTGAATGGAAGTACACTTTGAAGTTCGGATCGAAAAGAAACACTTCGTCCGAAAAACAATATATATACCTAGGGTGAAAATAATCCTTAATTCAATCCCGAGATTGGACGTCATATTTGCATAGTGTGAATGGTATATTTGGGTGGGGAGGGGAATACTTCGTCTAGTTATAAGTTATCATTTACCAACTTTAAATAAGTTTACTATTCATTTTGTATCAAAGAGTTTTTTTTTTAACATATTGAACAGTTATGAAAAAAAAAGAGTGGTTGAGCAGGGGAGGGAGGGGGAATGAACCTGACAAATCTATAAGCTCATGCCAGCTCACTTTAAACATATTCATGTTTATTTACTACTTTTTAGACCATCACAAGCCAGACAACTTAGTATTTAAATAAATAGAATCTAAAAAATATCATTTTTTTCCTATACAGTTTTATTCAAAAATTCAAAAAAATATGATATTGAGATCCTAATCTAAAAATTGGTACAAACATAGATAAAATACACAAGAATTTTTGAAAATTTTTTGAAAAAAATTCATTATATGTTTTTCGAGAAATTTAAATTTTAAATTTAAATTTCATTTTTTTAAAAAGAAAATTTTTTTCAAATTAGTCATGTTGCATATCAGAATAAGCGGCAACTTACGTACTTTAAAATGCTTTTTACCAATTTGTTCTATCTATATTTGGTGCCGAGTTATGGTCCCTTTTATCTTCCCTTATCCATGGGGAAAAAGAGGGTTTTTCCAAAGTTCAAAGTCTCATAAATGAAAAAATAATAGAGATAAAAATCTAAAAATTGAGACTTTTAATTACCTCAAGGGGTATAATTGATGATCCAAATTTGAAAGAAATACCAAAATGTAAGGTAAAATTTTTCTCAGATTTTGGAACACTTGACGTGGAATGACCCTTTTACGTTTCTGCTTTATTTTTCTGCTTTACGTTAATGTGGAGCAGGGCCCTAAGTCGAAACTTCCGTTACTACATACATTTATTTCCTCGTAAAATATTACGGAACGCTTCATCTTCATTGCACATCTCTCGCTCCCTAATTTCTTCCCCCCTCTCTCTCTGTGTTTTCTTGCTCTCTCTCTCTTTAATAAGAAAGATCGTTTTTGCTTATTTTAGAAACAGAAAGATCTTATCTTTTTGCGTGAAAAAGAAAATTAAATTGAACATTCACAGAAAACACAAAAGTTAAAACATCATAACAAAATTTTACTACAGATTTGTCTTCAACCTTGCTGTATTCCTGATTTGTTATAAAACTGCCTGAAGATATTTTATTTTGCCACCAGGAAAAGTTAATTAAAAGCAAGAACTAAAACAAAGTAATATTTTGCAAAAAGCATATTTTTGCGAGGTAGTTATCAGTCATTCATTTTGGATTTGTAATAACGGGTAAACTTGAAGGAGCGTTCTTGAAATATTTTTAATTTCGGGTTCAGTAGACCCAAGTTTTAGATTGGGCAAGTCAAGTGTAGATAGTTTGTTTCTCTTTCCATCTCAACAAACATTTTTTTTTTTTTTTTTGCTCACAAAAACTAAAACAGTAAATTTCATTTTTTCTTCATTTTTTAAAACAATTGTTATTTATTTTTATTTCATTTTATTAATTTTATTATTTTTTTGAATAAAAAATCCGTGTGCGCGTTTCTGAAGTTATGGTATGATACACTGGTAAGATACCTAAGTTTTTTTTTAGTTCAAAAAAATTTCTAGTTAAAATTTAATTTGAAAAATAATTAAAATGAAAGTACCATTTTAAAAAAAATGAAAAAATATTATGATTTGGTTGAAAGTATCTAAGTGACACACAAGTATTCTTGCCAGAAGAAGAGGAAGATCTTTACAGAATAATTAATCATTAAAATAAGACAACCATCAAAAGAAATCCAGCGACAAAACAAAATGCTAAAAGAGTTCAGCTCTCACTCAGTTCTGAAACGATCGCTTCAAGTTCGCTTCTCGTACATCAAATATAAATAAGTAAACAGAAGAAACAACAACAACAACAACAACCGAAAAGGAAATGGATCCCAGTTGCTGGTCCTCCACAACTGCCATCCACTGCAAGTAATATCCCATACCTCCGACATCAATTGTGACAGGCAAAACTGACATTGTTCTTACCGGGGGATGGGGGGGGGGGTATAGCTGGCACCGCCATATAACAAAGTACTTCTATTGTTCCGCCTGGAAAACGTGACGTCACCATGGCAGAAGAAAAAGAACACACAGACTTAATTGTTTGGGTGTTCGGACCCTTTTGTTTAAGATATTGAATGTTGTTCTCTCTTCTGGCCAAAGAAGAGCGCTCGCTTTTTTTTTTTTTTTTTTACCGGCGCCTCTCTTTTCAATTGTTGGTATTGCTTTTATTGTGTTTGTGCTAGTAAATATCCCTTCCCCATTTTCGATTCTAAAGCAGTTATAGTGAAACGCATAAGATGGATTTTTGCATCGAAGGAGTTTTTGTTTTGCTCTCTTAAACTTTTATAAAAGCCGATGAATGCAGTATCCTATATCGTGCTCAGAATTTTGGGAAGGAAGGGGTAAACCAGTGGTTCACAGGGGACCCCCCAGGGATCGCCCGAAGTTTGTAAGGGGTCCATATAAATAAAGGGAAAAGTTAGGCTTCCATGAGATGCAAATAGGACAATGGTCCATGAGTCAAGATCAGTTAGTTGCAAAAATCTAAGTCACAGTATGAATCAACCACTACAATTTATAATAAATGCTATAAACAACATTCGTAATAATGCCTTAAAATTCTCAATTATTTGCGTTTTGAGTTATTGTTGATTTACGTTTTGTGCCATAATAATTATGAAAGTATGAACAAAATGTATTGACTTTCTCTTCATCTATTTTCTTTTAATTTCAATTTTAGTTTTTTATATTACAGTAAAACTGTCAAACTAAATCTTTTAGAAAGCTGTCAGACATTTAAGAAGTTTATTTCGATTTTGAAAAATTCATATTAAAAAGTCTTCATACTGTTGGATTAATTTCTAATTCATTGCTCATTATATTTTCCATCTATCTTGCTTTCATCTTATTGCTTTAGAACATCTATAATAGAACTTAACCATTTAATTTGGGGTTTTAGAGCCCTGGAGTTCAATTATTAGTGCCTGAAGAGTTTTAGAACTACCCCAAGCAGTGGCGTATCCAGGGGGGGTGCCAAGGGACCAATGCACCCCCCCCCAAGATTTTGTAAGACTATAAAAAAATTTGGCACCGAATTTTGAAAAAGCATGTAACCTTCATGTTCATATGTTTCAGGTTTTTTCAATGAAAAATACTTTATGGACAGAGAAATATTGTCATATTATTTTCTGTTTTCGACAATAAGAAGCAAAACTAATTGTTATTCTGTAATTGTAGAAATGCAAGAGGAAAATGAGGCCTTATTGTTCTTGCATGATATTCATTTTTGTGAAAAAAAAAGGAAAAAAAAAAACAATCTTTGAGCAACGTTCAATAGAAAAAATTAAATCGAAATACTGCCTTTTTAAAGTTTCACCATATTTCTTGATTTTTTTCCTTTCTCATCAGTGTCGATGTTCGATGTGCACCCCCCAAAATCAATTCCTGGATACGCCACTGACCCCAAGAAAGGGGGTCCAGAAGAAATTGGAAAACTTGCCAAGGGGTCCACAGAACAAAAAAGTTTGGGAACCCCTGGGTTAAACAAATGATTTTTTTCCCCCTCGGCCTTTTAAATTTCTTATGATTTGAATTAAATATGAGTCATCGTTCATGAATAAACGGGTCTAACACACCTGTTACAAATCTTGTAAATAGTTGTTGTTTTTCCTGCCTTGCATCATTTTCATTAGTTTTGGTTTTATCTGACGTCATGTTGCAAAAGTATCTGAAGATATCACTTTTATCACTTGTATACCGGCCCTGTAACGTTTCGTAGTTTTTACACTTGCCCTGCATTTAATAATCGTGAAGACATTTTTCGCTCGGAGTGTTTTCTTTTTTTTCTTTTTCTTTTTATCACTAGAATTTGTGAATGGATTACGTAATGTTATGAATGAAACAAAATATTCCAGGTTTTTCTCGAATATTGTCGTAATTTCTTCCCGTGTATAAATAGCTGGCCTTGAACACAAGTTAGTTAGTTTTTCTCAGATGGCTTTTCTGAGATGCTCGTTTTCGTTCGCTTGGGCGGATGGTTGTTTTGCTTTTGTAATTGCTTAATTACTGTTCACGTTAGATACGTGGTGCTGAGTTACTGTTGAGAGTACAGTGTACTGTTTGTTGCCTAATTGCTGATGTTTAGCAATTGTTTTCTGCTCTTATTGTAAATAGTGTAAATACTTGTAAATAAATTTATAGTTACTTCCTCAAGATTGGAATGCTCATTTGAAGAAAGTTGAAGGTGCAACGGACTCGTTACAATTTTGGCGCCCAACGTGGGGCATCTTCAAGGACTTTCTTGGAATTATCTGTGAACTTGGACTTTTCTTCCTGTGACTTTTTGACTTCGGAATTTTATGGTAATTACTCGAGCAATGGATGAACAACTGAAAAAACTCCTGGATGCGATCAACGCTGTTAAAAATGATATGGCGACTATGGCTACTAATCAAGAACAATTAAAAAATGATCTAACCGCTAGCATAACTTCAAGTCAAGAAGAAATTAAGCATGATTTAACCGCTAGCATAACTTTAAGTCAAGAAGAAATTAAGAATGATTTAACCGCTAGCATAACTTCAAGTCAAGAAGAAATTAAGAATGAGTTAACCGCTAGCATAACTTCAAGTCAAGAAGAAATTAAGAGCGATCTAACGTCAATGAAAAGTTTGGTGGAAAGTAAATTTGCCAATATGGAAAATAAAATGGAGGCTCTTGAAGAAAAAGTTGACAGCGTTGAGGATCGAATCACTACAGTAGAAAACCATGTGGAAAAGAAAATTAAAGAACTTGAATCAAAGTTATCAGGATCCTGCAATAACTCAGACAGCGTTGAGGATCGAATCACCACAGTAGAAAACAATGTTGAAAAGAAAATTAAAGAACTTGAATCGAAGTTATCAGCATCCTCCAACAACTCAAGTGACTGTGTAGCTGCAGCTGGAACTTCTCGTCCATCCATCAAACTGGCCACGTTTGACGGGAAGACCTCGTGGAATATTTACAAGAAGCAGTTCCTCATCGTTGCAGAAGCAAACTCTTGGGACTCTTCCACGAAAGCCTGTCAACTTGCAGCCTCGCTGAGAGGGGATGCAGCTGAAATACTACAGACCTTCCCAGAGGACAAGCTCTGTGACTTCGAAGCCTTATCATCGGCCTTGGAGCTTCGCTTTGGCGAAGTATGCCAAAAAGAATTCAGCCGACTCCAGCTGAAATCCCGACTCCAGAGGGATGGAGAGATTTTGCAAGTGTTTGCAGCAGACGTTGAGAGGCTTTCCCATCTCGCCTTCTCGAACTGTCCTTCGGATGTTCGCGATAGCCTGGCCCTGAACTACTTCATAGACGGAGTGCGAAGTCCAGAAGTGCAGACGGCTCTCCGGATGGCGGACATCAAAGATCTTAAATCCGGTCTAGTCTACGCAATGAAGTTCGAGGCTGCACAGCAAATATCCCGCAAGGATCGCCATTCTATCAGGGGCTTGGAAGTGAGTGCCCAGGGTTCGAACTCAACTCGTCTCTCGGACATTGAGCGACAAATCAAAGAGATGTCGGGGACCCTGAAGAAGATTTCGGCTCACAAAGACCAAGGTAGACAAACACTGAAGTGCTGGAAATGTGGCGGTGAGGGCCACGTACGAAGGAATTGCGAAGCTCGCCAAGAAAAGAAGACGTCTCCCAAAGTTTTCCAGATTTCCCCAAGAAGTGGCGGCTGCAATGGACTCTTCATTTACGCTTATGTGAATGGATTTCCCTGCGAAATGATTGTGGACACAGGAGCCAACGTTACCATTATTAAGACTGATGTGGATCGTCAATTTGGACTCAAGATCTTGTGGAAGCCGCCATGCGTTACTCTCCAAACTGTGACAGGTGACAAAATCGAGATTGAAGGAAAAGTGAACTTAGAAATAATGTTCGGGAACGCCACTTACCATCACACGGCATTCGTCGCTGGCATTACAGATCCCTTCATTCTCGGACTGGACTTTTTGAGAAAATTTGATTTTTCTATCGACGTTAAAAATAATGAGCTGCACTCGACGAGGGAAGACATAGCAATTTTCAACACCGAAAATAACTTAAAATCCGCTCATCAAATAATAGCCCAAACAGATTTATCGATTCCCTCTAGATCAGAAGTACTAATACCTGGCTCCCTCGAGGAAAACAACAGCTTTAAATTCGGCCTCATTGAATATCCTAACCAGAGTAATAGCCCAAAAGGAGTACTGGTGGCCTCTACGCTTGTGGACCTTTCAAGGAATGCAGTTCCTGTGAGAGTCGCCAATGTGAGTGAAAGACCGAGGAATATTAAGAAAGGAGAAGTGTTGGCAACTTGTACTCCCGTAAACTGCATCATCAGAAGAATTGATTCCTCCGAGACTGTGTCTTCCGAGTCCTTGACTTCGAAATTAATTGGGAGTGCACCATTATCGAAGGATCAAAGATACGCTGCGGAAAAATTGGTGGACAACTTCAAGCAGGTGTTTTCATCTACATCCGAGGATGTTGGTCGCACGAGTTTAACGCAGCATAGGATCGACGCTGGAGATCATCCCCCTATCAAGCAGCATCCAAGACGACTACCGTTCGCCAAGAAGGAAGAGGTTGAGATCCTCTTGAAAGAGATGCAGGAGAATGACGTCATCGAACCCTCATCCAGTCCTTGGGCATCCCCTATCGTCTTGGTCCGAAAGAAAGACGGCTCCACCAGATTTTGTGTTGACTACCGACGCCTGAATGACATCACCAAGAAGGACAGTTACCCTCTTCCACGGATCGATGACACTCTGGACACCCTTTCCGGACACAAGTGGTTTTCGACCCTGGATTTAAAGAGCGGCTACTGGCAGGTGGAGATACACCCCGACGACCGAGAGAAGACGGCGTTTACAACCGGACAAGGCTTGTGGCAGTTCAAAGTGATGCCCTTCGGCCTCTGCAATGCACCAGCCACGTTCGAGCGTCTTATGGAATCAGTGTTACGAGGACTGTCTTATGAATCCTGTCTTGTCTACTTGGACGACATTATCATCATAGGACGCAGTTTTGAGGAACATTTGGCTAATCTTAGGAAGGTGCTGCAAAAGCTTAAGGAAGCCAACCTGAAGTTAAGCCCGTCCAAATGTAATTTGTTCCGCCGTGAGGTGAACTACCTTGGTCACATTATCTCTTCCGAAGGTGTACGAACAGATCCAGATAAGGTATCTGCAGTCAAGAATTGGAGCCGCCCCGAAAATGTCCATCAGCTGCGAAGTTTCCTGGGGTTCTGCACGTACTACAGGAAGTTTGTGAAGGGTTTTTCCAATATTGCACGACCTTTGCATAAGCTGACGGAGAGCAAACAAAAATTTGAATGGTCCAAAGAATGCGAGGATGCATTTCTACAGCTGAAGGAGGCTTTAACATCAACGCCTATTCTCTCTTATCCTCAGCCTGGAAAATCCTTCATACTTGACACTGATGCGAGCCACGAGAGCGTTGGAGCTGTTTTATCTCAAGAAATAGACGGTAACGAACATGTCATCGCCTACTGGAGCAAATGCTTATCCAAGTCGGAGCGAAATTATTGTGTCACGAGAAAGGAATTGCTCGCCATAGTTAAAGCTGTAGAACATTTCCATCATTACCTCTACGGCCGTAAATTCCTGCTCGGACCGATCATGCCTCTTTAACTTGGCTTTTGAATTTCAAGAATCCAGAGGGCCAGGTAGCCAGGTGGATACAGCGGCTCCAGGAATATTACATCGAGATTAAGCACCGAAAAGGTTTGTCACACGGTAATGCTGACGCATTGTCAAGAAGACCTTGTTCCGAGAGCTGCCATTATTGCTCCCGAATAGAGAAACAGTACGGGACGACAATCCCTACTGCCTGCCAAGTTACTGCTACATCAACATCTTCAGATCCCGATCCATGGAGTGACGACCAAGTAAGAAAAGATCAGCTTGAAGACCCAGACCTTAAACCTATCATAGAGTTAATGGAAAAGGACAGTCGGCGACCTAGTTGGCAAGACGTTTCTATCTACAGTCCTGCAACGAAAAGATACTGGGCTCTATGGAAATCTCTCCAGCTGCGGAATGGCGTCCTGTATCGGAAATGGGAATCTGACGATGGTAAAGCATTCAAATGGCAGTTACTCCTTCCCAGATCAAGAATTCCAGACGTTCTAAAGGAACTGCACAGTAGTCCAACTGGAGGACACTTTGGTATCTTGAAAACCCTCCACAAGGTTCGAGAGCGCTTCTTCTGGAGCCCGACGAAGGATGACGTAGAGAAGTGGTGTCATTCTTGTGACGCCTGTGCTGCCCGTAAAGGACCGAAGAGAAGAAGCCGCGGGAAGCTACATCTTTACAACGTAGGAGCTCCTTTCGAACGAATCGGGATCGACATTCTTGGTCCTCTACCGAAAACTACTGATGGGAACAAATACATCCTCGTTGCCATTGACTATTTCACCAAATGGCCCGAAGCATATTCCATTCCGGATCAAGAAGCTACCACTGTAGCAGAGACTCTAGTCCAGCATTGGATCTCGAGATATGGGACCCCTTTGCAGATCCATTCCGATCAGGCAAGAAACTTCATCTCTGCTGTGTTTAAGGGCCTGTGTGATATCCTCAAAATTGAGAAAACTCGAACGACACCACTACACCCACAATCGGACGGCATGGTGGAGAGATTCAACAGGACAATCCTTAATAATCTCTCGCTTATGGTCTCCAAAAATCAACAGGATTGGGACAAGAAACTTCCTCTGTTTCTGCTGGCCTACCGCAGTGCTGTCCACGAGACCACCGGATATTCCCCATCACAGATGCTCTTCGGCCGAGAGCTTCGGCTACCTTGTGATCTCGTCTTCGGTCTCCCTCCAGATGCGCCTTCATCGCCTGAGGAGTACGTCCAGGATCTCCAGGCCCGGTTGGAAGACGTTCATCACTTCGCACGGGAGCGAATCAACATCGCAACGGAGAAGATGAAGACCCGATACGACACAAGGTCCACTGGTCATGACTTTCAAGAAGGTGACAAAGTATGGCTATGGAATCCCATCCGACGTAAAGGTCTGTCACCCAAATTGCAGTCGCATTGGGATGGACCCTACACAGTCCTTCACCGGCTGAACGACGTCGTAGTGAGGATTCAGAAGTCATCACATTCAAAACCTAGGGTTGTACATTATGATCGGCTAGCCCCATACTATGGCCATAGTTCGTAAAGTAAATCTAAAGCTACCATGGTAATTTGTTTGTAAATTTTGTAAATAACTTTCGCCTTTAATTGTTTGGAATATTACTTTATCAATGTTATTATTTCTTTCATGTTCTCATTGTTATTGTTTATCATGTTTATGATTGGTCATCATTTAATGTGTGCACCTGTAAATTTTCCCTTGCTTCCTTTCTGTGGATTGTACTGCCCGGGACGTGCAGTCCTTGGGAAGGGGGCAATGTTACAAATCTTGTAAATAGTTGTTGTTTTTCCTGCCTTGCATCATTTTCATTAGTTTTGGTTTTATCTGACGTCATGTTGCAAAAGTATCTGAAGATATCACTTTTATCACTTGTATACCGGCCCTGTAACGTTTCGTAGTTTTTACACTTGCCCTGCATTTAATAATCGTGAAGACATTTTTCGCTCGGAGTGTTTTCTTTTTTTTCTTTTTCTTTTTATCACTAGAATTTGTGAATGGATTACGTAATGTTATGAATGAAACAAAATATTCCAGGTTTTTCTCGAATATTGTCGTAATTTCTTCCCGTGTATAAATAGCTGGCCTTGAACACAAGTTAGTTAGTTTTTCTCAGATGGCTTTTCTGAGATGCTCGTTTTCGTTCGCTTGGGCGGATGGTTGTTTTGCTTTTGTAATTGCTTAATTACTGTTCACGTTAGATACGTGGTGCTGAGTTACTGTTGAGAGTACAGTGTACTGTTTGTTGCCTAATTGCTGATGTTTAGCAATTGTTTTCTGCTCTTATTGTAAATAGTGTAAATACTTGTAAATAAATTTATAGTTACTTCCTCAAGATTGGAATGCTCATTTGAAGAAAGTTGAAGGTGCAACGGACTCGTTACACACCGAATTCTTAAAATAAACTATCATTCTTTTGAACCGATAAGATTTATTCTATAATTCTCTCTCTTGTTTAAGTTTCTGGCTCATATTTTATTTATTTTTCAAACATGTTTTTTGATATGAATTTTATTTTTGACGCATTCAAAATATTTTTTATGTATTTTCTTTTCATTTGTAACCATACTATGCTTGGAGATGATATATTTCAATTTAGAAATAATACACTGTTTCACATAAGTATTTGATTTAATATACTTTCGTGAGAGAGAGCGAGAGAGGAGACAGTGACAGTATGTGTGCCCCAAAACAGTCACAGCCAGTCTTTGGCGGCGCGGCGTCTAGTAGAAAAAGAAGATGACACTTAAGATATTAATATTAATATTGGTTTAATTTTATTCCTATACAGTTTGAAAATAGTTAAGTGAATAGATTGTAACTACGCTAAGGCATGTTGCTCAACAGCAGGTAAATTTCTGTTAGGAAATTCCTGTATAATATATTTAATGATAATTATAATTACTAAGATGGTTTATTTAAAGATAATTGTTTTAGTTGTTTAAATCATTTTTGTTTCAGTGACAAACAAAAATAGTTTTTAAAAAGCTAACATATTACTGCTATGTGTTATTTTTTTTTTAGTATTTCGAAATTATATTACTTATTTATATTACTTATAAATCCTAACAAATTGCATTAATATGTAATAGTTCTAAAATCCGATGAAAACTAGTGGAACATTAGCTTTGTTTGTGGTTTGGAAGTACTAATTGAATACTTGACTCAGACTGCATAACACGAAGCTTCTCTTAACTCAAAAAAAAAAGAAAAAACTCGTACCATAGGACCTTGAGCATATCTACTAAAGGTGACTCAAGGTGTGAGCAGAGGTGTTACTAGCCAGACTTTTCTTAAAGGTGACAGGTACCGATAGTTCGTTAAAGACGTCTTATTTTGCACGTAATTTTAAAATCGATCTATAAGTTTTAACAATATATACTGTCGGCGCCACTCAAACAAATACTGTTAGTTCCAAGAAATATTATTCGATTAAGTGGGGATCTTTAACCCATTAATGCCTGACATTTTTTTTCCAAAGATATTTTGTATACTGGTTACAAACAGTGTTTAATAGACAGGAAAAATAATTAAAAAAATATTATGTAAAAAATAATATTTTTATTAAGGAAAGAACAATCGTCCCTTAAAACTTACGATAGACAGCAGAGGGCACATACTTTTTTTACTAAAATGTTTTTATGCCTACTATATAATATTTAAAAAGACATTTTAGAAAAAGAAATAAAATCAGCAATTATTAACATACACTGGGAAGCTGGGAATAACTTTGAAAATTTAGCTCTTTTTCTTGAGACTGTGAACGGTGCAATTTTTGATAAAGATCATAATAAAACTGCTACAGAACACACTTTACAATGGTTATGTGCTGCAATCTGTTAATAACGAATTGAAACAATACCAAGGTACTCATTGAACACTATTATTTGGTTGAAAGGTTCATTTTTGAGAAATTCAGACCCTTTTTTGGACCGTCCCTAAAAAGGGACGCTAGGCATTAATGGGTTAACATTACATCTATGGCATGGGGAAATTTTCGGTTCCAGGAGGTTTTGTCCGTATAAGCGGGGTACTGTCTAAAACTTTTTCGTGCGACCTCCGCCGCATCTGCGCACGCGCCAAGTCTCTTCGGACTTTCTCGAAATAGGGGGGAAATGCAACGAGGAAGTAGTAAGCGAACAAAAGCTGAAGGCATCGGGAAGTGCGCATTAGGGTGGGGCGAAAAATAAAAAGTTTTTCAGATCAACTTCTAATAGTTGCCAAAAGTTGTCTTTGGTGATAGTTAGCTTTTGTGCAAAATTTGAGAAAAATCGTTTAATATCTTCAGGGGGCGCTGCGATCGCAAAGTTTTATCATAGCTTTTATCGGAATTTTATGGTTAAAATATCAAAAAGAATGCCTTTAGCTAGTCTCTTTGTGTTTTTTTTTACTCAAAAGATGTTTTTATGCATTCAAAGCATATGAAATGACTCACAAACATTATTTTATATGATATACTAGCAAAAATACCCGGCGTTGCCTGGGCCAGTAAAAATATTGAGAAACAATTTATAATCGCTTTTTTTCCCCAAACTAAAAGAACTCAAAACGTACCGCTTTGACGATTTAAAATGTCGCTAAATTTGCGGTAACTGTTTTGGGATACCTAGGATAATTTTTCTCCCCTCCCTACTTTATGCAAATATGCTTAGGTATTATTAAGCCAGTAATTTTTGTCAAAGAAAAATTGTCATTTAATGCTAAGAAAATATTGCTGACCATGAAATGACGCTAAAAGTTTTTGTCCTAAGTGATTTCGAAATTAGTAGGGAGCATTTGACAATTATTTGTGCGAAAAACACAAATTAATGGTAATTTTAGTTTTGGGGTCTGATTAATTTCGTATGCGGATTACTTTCTGCTTTGACGTAAGTTTCAAAAGTTTTTTAATGACAACGTACGGAATCGGCCAAAAAAAAAAAAAAAAACAACTTTTCTTCAACTGTGGGAGTATTATTTCGATGATTAAGATTTTGGCGCAGTCTACAAATATCAGACAACAATCGTTTTATTTTAGTTATATCGTAAGAAGTAAAGTATTATTACATAGTCTTTGGCGCCAGAACTGGCGTCAGTGGAAAACATTACCCATAATCTTAGTTATTATAATATTTTTGCAACAAATTCGGCAAGATACCTGTTCGATTGTATTCTAAGTGACCAATTGTAAGTACCGCCCAATCAACGCCAACAAATTTTTAAAAATACTGTAAAATTGTATTTAAAGTTCCATTAAAGTGGAAAATACTGAACCTAATCCATTTATTAGTTGCCAATCTCTTCAAGCGATTACATTACCGATACTCTAAAACACTAAAACACATACTGTCGGCCCCGCTCAAACGAATACTGTCGGTTCCAAGAAATATTATTTGATTAAGCGGAGAATTCGATTAAGCGGAATCTTTAGCATTGCGTCTATGGCATGGGAAATATCTAGTTCCAGGATATTTTATTCGTTTATCCGTTAGACGATTAAGCAGGACCGACAAATTCACGAAACTTGTGAAAATAATTGATACAGTCAACAATTTACTAACAAAGGAATACAATTTATTCTAAAAAAATAATATTTTCACGCAGCAATGCACATTAAAAAACACATTGCTTAAGGATAAATATTCTACTTACACAACTAAGACTACAAAACGTTTTAAATACAAATCATGGTAAAAGCCTGGATATTCCCCATGAAGCTGGAAAAAAAACCTTCATGATTTGACTTGAGAAAAGCCTTGGACATTAAATACGGAAAGAAGAAATGATGCCCGCAATTTTAGCTTTCGACAGGGAGTTGAGATGATACACTAAATACTGAGTTAGTTTGGTCAATGCCTTTTGATTTATGAGAAATATGTACCTTAAATTGGAATGAAAAAGACGCTACCGATCGAACTTTTTTGAATATCGTTATAAATTATAGCCTATGTGTTATTCTGATGTATATGCTACATTATGGTAAAAGTTTCATCAAAATCCATTCAGTAGTTTTTGCGTGAAAGAGGAACAAACATACATCCATCCATACATCCATCCATACATCCATCCATCCATCCATACAAACTTTCGCATATATAATAGTAGTAAGATCTATATTTTAAAAAAATCACTTTTTTTCACGTTTTTGTTTCTTTTTAAATGCTTGAAATATAAATATATCATGTAAAATAATTTTTTGTGAGTTATTTCATATGCTTTGAATGCATAAAAACATCTTTTGAGTAAAAAAAAACACAAAAAGACTAGCTAAAGGCATTCTTTTTGATATTTTAACCATAAAATTCCGATAAAAGCTATGATAAAACTTTGCGATCGCAGCGCCCCCTGAAGATATTAAACGATTTTTCTCAAATTTTGCACAAAAGCTAACTATCACCAAAGACAACTTTTGGCAACTATTAGAAGTTGATCTGAAAAACTTTTTATTTTTCGCCCCACCCTAGTGCGCATCCTAAACCTATCTCCCCTTTTTCAGATGGAAGCGTCCGTGGCTCCCAGGCCCACAATACGCAAACATACAGTATTCGTTTATCCGTTACCCGATAGGGCGCGCGCGCGTGGGACCGACAGTATAATATTAATTAATTGAAGAGCTAATTTTTATTAGGACCGAACAGGAAACTCGCAGAGGCAGCATGCAAGGGCGCCTCGAACTAAAAGTTTTGGGAGGGGGAACAAAAGAACAAACAGTCTTAATGTTGCGATTTACTGTTATCAAATCGCCTAATCGTCATTAAAATGTGCCGAATACAAAAATTATTGGGAGGTCACAGTGACCTCCCGTGAATTCCCATCGGGGCGCTCCTGGCAGCGTCCGACCTCGAGACCGCAGGTTCCTTTCCTCTTTCATATGATTTCTTGGTTACAACACTCAAAAATTGCGGCTAATCCGAACATCTTTTTTGTTTATGTTAACTCTAAAGCAGGCAGTAAAATTAAAATCAACACTTAGGAGGGGGGGAGGCGATATGCAGCTTAGTGCGAATTTCTTTTACTATACGTAGGGTGGGGCGAAAAATAAAAAGTTTTTCAGATCAACTTCTAATAGTTGCCAAAAGTTGGCTTTGGTGATAGTTAGCTTTTGTGCAAATTTTGAGAAAAATCGGTTAATATCTTCAGGAGGCGCTGCGATCGCAAAGTTTTACCATTGCTTTTATCGGAATTTTATGGTTAAAATATGTAAAACAATGCCTTTAGCTTCTCTCATTGCATTTTTTTTAATCATAATATATATTCATACATTCAAAGCGTATGAAATAACTTACAAAAATTATTTCATGTGTTATATTTGTATTTGAAGCATTTAAAAAGAAAAAAAGCGTGAAAAAAGTGATTTTTTTAAATATAAATATATCATATAAAATAATGTTTGTGAGTCATTTCATATGCTTTTAATGCATGAAAACATCTTTTGAGTAAAAAAACGCAAAGAAACTAGCTATAGGCATTCTTTTTGATATTTTAACCATAAAATCCATAACAAAGCTATGGTAAAACTTTGCGATCGCAGCGCCCCACTGAAGATATTAACCGATTTTTCTCAAAATTTGCACAAAAGCTAACTATCACCAAAGACAACTTTTGAACTATTAGAAGTTGATCTGAAAAACATTTTATTTTTCGCTCCACTCTACGTATACAGGTGCTGACGATTATATGAAGTTTTGTTTAGTTTACATTATAGTGCGGAAAAAAAACTCATAGAAATAGTCTTGAGAAGTAAAAAACATTTTTTTGTTTAATATCTTATTTTTCAGTTAATCCTCTGAAGGAAGTCTACCTTTCTCTTCAACACTTCAATAAATAATACACCGAAAACTCCTTCTCTATTTTCGCTTTCCCTCCCTCCCTTTCCTTCTCTCAATAAAGATAAAAGCTTACTTTCGTAATGGAAGACAAGGGTCAATTAGTACATAAGCATTAATAACAAAAAAGTTATATTTACGCTGTTTTTGGAGGAAACTTCAAAAGTGTTAGAGATCAAAATTTTTAGAAGTTCAAAAAAATAAGCTTCACACTTGGATCTATTATTCGAATAAAACTTTTAGGGAGATCGAGCAATTGTTATAAAAATTTTTAACAAATTTTTGACATATTTTTTGGAATGAAAATCATAATCATAAATGAAGTAAATATACAATAGAAATTGTTTTCGTACATTCGCTTGAAAATCATTTGAAGAAAGTATTCCTGAAGT
This sequence comes from Uloborus plumipes, assembly GCA_038373865.1. Classification (NCBI taxonomy): domain Eukaryota; kingdom Metazoa; phylum Arthropoda; class Arachnida; order Araneae; family Uloboridae; genus Uloborus; species Uloborus plumipes. The sequence continues at coordinate 129,379 of JAXGGA010000857.1, forward strand.
ATCCAAACAATTTGTTAATAATTTCCTTAGATATTATGTTTGAATTTTGTAAAAATTCTGTAAAAACAGAGTAACTTTAACTTTTTTGTTTGCTTGTTTTTTTTTATTTCTTCCTCTCTTTTTTTCTTTTTTTGCAAATTTGCATCTTTATTCGTCAAAATAACTATTTATTTATTGTTATTCTTTTTTTGTAAGTTCAAATCTGAAAAATATACTGTCTGCCCCGCTCTTGGAAACGAATACCACCGGTTCCAAGAAATATCATTCGATTTAGCGGCATATTTGTTTAAGCGAGAATCTCTTTAACATTGCGTCTATGGCATGGGAAATATTCGGTTCCGAGACATTTTATTCGTTTAAGCGGCGTATTCGTTTATCCGTTACCCGATTAAGCGGGGCCGACAGTATCTCATAATGTTCAACTAATGCTCTGAACTTGCTCGGATGCCTTTACGATTTAAGAAATCAAACTACAGTAAGCCCTCATTAATCCTGACACTGTTAAAACGGACTTCGCTTAATCCGGAAAGCCATTCAGATGTACGTACTGTAAAACTAAAAGACGAGTTGGAGCAGTGATGTAATTTTGAAAACTGTATTTTATATTCTTGAATGCAGTTTTGTAGTTATCTCTCTTGAATTCAAAATTCAATTTTTATTGCGTACAGCAGTTTCAGTTTTTCCCACCCCCCACTCATCTGGATCACCTATTAACATAGATTAATCAGATTCTACTGCAGTGAAGAAGTTTAGAATTACAATTGGTGTGTTTCCCATTTTTCAGAAATATGTTTTTCTGAAAGAGCAAGGTCGAAATCATGGGGTGAACCATGTTTTTTCTAGCCGACATTTTGGGTCGAATTTTTCATCGATGAGGAGTTGGGGTTAAAAGAACCATAACGGCTGATGCGTCGGCCTGGCTTTACGTAAGTGTTTCTCCGCTTGTAACGTCGCACGAAACCTCGTCTTGTTTTAGCAATCGGTCACTTTTTACATTCATGAAAAACAAATTGTTGGAAAAATGAAAATACTTTTTGGTCCCCATGAATATATTTTTGCTTATTCTATCAATACCAGTGATTAAAATAGGTACTTTTGACTGAAGGAAACAATCCCCATTAGTTACACAAACTGATTTTAATTGCTTTTCTAATGATCAAAAAATCATTTTTTAGGCTGCAGAAATGTGCTTGAAAGACGACTAGATGCACTTTCATTCAGGAACATTAATACCGGTTTTATTCAGGCGCTCGTGGAATTCTGAAGTGCAATTAACCAAACAAATTCTGGAACAATTCGATCTCACTCCACATCCAAAACGGTTCTGGAATGGTTCAGTCTAACCTTTTTACGAGGACTACGCCCTCGCTCACCCCCAGCCGTTCTTCAGGTCGCAATTATCATAATTAACAGAAATGAAACCTTCACGAGAGGCGCGTTTTCTCTTTTTTCCCTCTTTCTGCCCAGGGGAGTTCCGAGTGTAATATTTGCCGCTTCAGGTAATACTATTAAAACTAACAAGTTGTAGAAAACCGTCCTCCGGGGAACTCACCCCCCCCCCTACACCAAAAATGTCGGCTGTAATGGAACGAAATTGTGAAACAGTTTTTTTTTTTTCATTCAGAGGCCACCTAAGTTGATTCCCTTTTTCCCGCGCCACGGGATTTCCCACCATTGCTCTTTAAACACCATTAGAAATCTGAAATTAAAATCACAGCGGCTGTTGTGACCTGTTTCAGTGACACGATTTCGAATTCATTTACGAGCAGCTAGTGCGTTCCAAAATTAAAATCTCAAGTAGGGTCGGTTGACTGTTTTTACTTTAAGTTCCTCTCATCTATGTGAATAAATTGGGAGCGAACATTTGTTTACTCGTTTTCTTTCTGGAAAAATAATCGTAAAATACGTTAAGCCCCCAGATAACCACATACGTCCGCAGGATGTTCTGTAAGGATCCCACAAATCCTATATAGGACATGTCCTTCGAAGGATCACAAAAGGCGTCTTTTGGATTGCCTACGTGAGACGAGTTCTCTCGAAATTTGAAAATCCCACATCTGAGTGTAGATGGACATCCAATTGGTATCCCATACAAGACGAACTACTAAAAGCCGGTTTTCCGCACATGCGCGCTAGCATAGCACCCATGCTATCTCCCGGCATTGCGAATATTTACACCACCATTTCGAAACGTGCGGCATGTTCTCTGTCTCGTGTTAAGCTTTTATGCTATAAATTTGCCAAGGTAAGTCTAACTGTTACACATGTTTGTATTTAAAATTATTTTTAAAGGATAAACATTAAACCAATGCAGCAGTAGGATATTTGTTGAATAGAAAATTCTTTTCAAAAGAAACTTTTAGTACGATCTTTAAGAAAAAGCAGTTTAGCTTGGAATGCATTTTAGGTTTCGCCATATTTAATGTTAATAGTTTACAGAATAAAGTAAAAAAGCTTGTTGTTTTTTTTTCTGTGTTTAAGCTAAAATATGAAGGCGGGGCGGACTGGTTGAAAGTATGAATTAAAAATAATCCATCTGTAAAGAATGGAAAAAGATGATTAGATATGATTTATAAAGGATTGAAAAGGATGGTCAGAGGAATCTATAAGGATTCAAAAGGACGGCCAGAGGATTTAAAAACTATTGGAAAGGATAGTCAAAGGACGTCCAGACGACCTGCTTAGGATAAAAAGAGAGGGAACAAAGGAAGGCCAGACTGATCTGCGAAGGACGTCAGAGCATCCTATGACAGTACAGCAGTAGTCTTAAGGATGCCCGCAGGACGTGCGTAAGATTTAGAGTGTCCCGTGATAATCCTGCATTTGTCCTGAAAATGTCCGTTTAAAACGTCCTGTGGACGTAAAAAAAAGTGGATTTTGGATCACCTGCGGACGTCTGCAAGACGTTTTCGGTAAATTTGGGATCTCCTGCGGAAATCAGATACCTATGAATGACGGCTTCTGGATGTCCAATGTATGTCTTTGTGTTATCTGGGCCCGTTGTTTCATTTTCGCTGCTGACGTCACAAGTGGACAAAACGCTCCAGTAAGGCCACTTCATTGACGAGCCGACATTTTGGATCCGATTTTTCAAAAGTTAGGGAGGTATGATTACCTAGAGATCCAGAATGGCCTATGCGTCGGCTTGGCTTTACACCAAAGTTTCTCCACTTTTGACGTCATATGCGATCTCGCCTTGTTTTAGCAATCGCGCATTTTTTACTGCAAACATTTGTTTATTGAATTCAACACAGCCAAGGGCGTAGCTAGGGGGGTGCAGGTGGGTGCAGCTGCACCCCCCTAGATCAGAGCCAATGGGAGGTCACTGTGACCCCCCATTTTATTTATTTTTTTGAAAAACGATTTTGTCCCCTTTCATGCTTTTCATTGTAACATGCTGGTGCAGACAAATAAGTTCGTATTTTATTACTCGGTGAAATTTCGAATTTCATTCGGTCATTGAGAGTCCCCCCATCCCCCCTCGCCTCCTCTCCCACCAATAAATTTTAAGTCCTTGGCGCCACTTATCAGAGAATACGCTTCATTCTTTACCTAACACGGATCCTTTTTCCAAACCCAAATTTGTCTTTTAGCTTGAAAACATTTTTTTTAATCTGAGTATGCGAAGAATAAAAATTTTAGGGTGAAATATTGCCGAAAAATGTCAAGAAGCACTATTAATCACATTGAGGAGAAAACTTTTAATTTACCGAATGAAACTCAGAACTTTACTGAATGATTAAAAAAAAATAAATAAAATAGAAGAATGCATACTTATCTATGTCTACCAAAAGAGACGTGAGGCATCACGAAAATAAATAAATAAATTAATTAAAGGAAAAAAAAATAAATAAAATAAAGAAGTTCAGCCTTGCAATACTTTCTCACTGTTTTCAAATTTCATCAGCCAATTTGTATCGGATAAGAACTTTTTGGGAGGTCACAGTGACCTCCTATTGGGGTGCCACTGCTTGCACCCCCCTAACGTGAGTCCTCGCTACGCCCTTGAACACAGCAAGCAGCATTTCATATTTTTTTAGTATAGTTGACTTGTTGTTGTCTTGTGCCAGCCAGGCTGGATACCACCCCGTGGGTCCAGCTGGTTGAGTCACTACGGTGACAGGAACACGGGCCACTCGGGGGAGCGATGTGCAAGCCAGGCTGGCAATTTGGGGGTGCTCTGCTTCACTTCTCCAACTGTTCAGTCAGTTGGTGTGAACTTCGACTTCCAGAGTAGGGGTGCGACATCGAAGGCAAAACATCGATGTTTCAAGACATCGATGTTTCTAAATTAAGACATCGATGGTATTGATACATCGACCAAAAAACATCGATGTTCTCAAACATCGATCTTTTTTTTTTTAATTGCTTACACATTTGAATGTACAGTTATTCAGTTACTCCCCATTACAAGCACTTCCCCTTATAACACTCAGTTAAATTATCTTTCGTCGCCTGGTAAAACATCAACCGTGAGATATCGATGTTAATTAAGAAACCTTTTTGCAGCGAGATATATACTGCAACTGTTGATTAACTGTGTAACTTTTTGACGCATATTTTTCTAAAACTTGTTTTTTGCTGCAATGTAAAACATCATCGAAAAAAAATACCAAATGCAAAACAAAGATGTTTCATTGACAGTAAATCATCGTTAGTTATTTAAAAAATAATAATAATAATGAAAATAAATAAATCCTATTTTGTTGATATTTCAACTAGTGGATAGAAAAAGGTGTGTCGTTTTCATCGCATATTTTTGTTGTTTATTGCTAAAATGTAGAAAGGACATCGAAAGAAAAAAAAATATTGAACGTGAAACAATCCTCATTAAAAGGCATAAAAAACGCTAAAAAATTATAGATGTTTCAGAAACATCGAGAGCAAAACATCGATAATAATCATAGAATTTTTTTTCCAATGAGGTTAATACTGCAGCTTCTGATTAAAGATGAAAACTTTTTAATAAGTATGCTTATCGTATATTTTTCTTTGGATGTCTTTGCTGGAATATAAAACATCGACATCGAAACCAACATCGAACCCAAAACATCGATGTTGGAAAAATATCGAACCTCAAACATCGATGGTAAAAACATCGATGTTCTAACAAAATCGATGTTTCCAAAACATCGACATCGATGTCGCAGCCCTATTCCAGAGTAGACACATGCCACAGGGACCCGTTTATGGGGTAGGCAACCATTCACAGCATAACAGCACATTCACACAAAGAAAGGACAAGGACAGGAGAGAGAGAGAGTACATCCATGCCCGAGCCGGAATTCGAACTATACGGGTCAGAATTTTTTGACCATTAGACAATGTGGCCGGCAGTATATTTGACTTCAAACAAGGCTATAGTATTCGTTTTTTGCGATTTATTTTGCAAAATAAGTTGGCCACGCTTAACACAGATGGATCACTGCATCATCCATTAATTTTGAAGTCATTGTTCGGAAGCTACTCTACAATGTTGATATGAAGCTGAAATCTCTCCGCCCAATATTCCATACAGTCCGACTTGTGGTGTGGTGGTAAGGCGTTGGCCCTTTTTGCCTTGAACCCGGGTTCTGAGCTGCGGTGGCCAGTCGGTGGATTTTCGAGGCACAGAAAATCCTCAGCACCCATGTCGTATGATTATGCGCTATGTAAAAAATCAATTTCCTACTCGTTTGGCTTTGAATTCCCTCGGCAAAATTAAGTTTTTAGTGCAGTTTTGCATTGAAGAAAGCCCAGGTGCCTCTATCTGGTGGAAGCTGAACGTCAAAATTGTTTTCCATTGACTTACAATGGTGTCACACGAAGGGCTAGGATGCCTTATTGGGGATCACGCTATGTCTGCAAAAGACTAAAGCCGCTTACACAGTCCCATTGAAAAGAAAAGCAAATCTTTACTAATATATAAAGCTGTAGAGTTTGTTTGTTTGTTTGTTTGAACGCGCTAATCTCAGGAACTACTGGTTCGATTTGAAAAATTCTTTTTGTGTTGAATAGTCCATTTATCCAGAAAGACTTTAGGCTATAGTTTGAAAAGATTCGATAAGCGATTCGTTTTTTATTCGAATTCAAGGCAATTTTCTCATAAATCGCCGAATACTGGGGTTAAAAATTACTTACACATATTAATGTTATATATCGTTGGAAGCAGAAAAATTTTGTCCGTCCTATGCAGTTTGTTTCGATTCTCTAACTTAAACACAGCACGAGTTATTCAATTTTTAAACTTGCCTTTTGCAAGGCTTCACCCGATTTCTTGCAATACTTGGTTCATTAAAACCATCAATAAAAAATAAACTAATTATTCCACAGTTTTGATTTTTACGCCATTGGATAGAGCAATATTTTTAACCCCAGAATTGATTCAACTTACAGTCGAAGAACCAAGCTTTTATCTCTACTAGAAAAAAAGTTACAAGCGTTTGAACTTTGAGTTCGAAAACCTCTTTCCTGATCAAACTATTAAAAGTTTTATTGCGTTGCTATGGCGACATCTTTTAAATTCATTGTTGGTGTCCTTTTCTTCATTTCGTTTCTTAAAAGCATTTCATTTTACGGCGTTTCAACAAGGCAAATAATGCGATCGTCCGTGTTTCACTCGAATTCCTGCATACTTAATGGCTTATATTTTTTTTTCTGGTACCATTTTGAAAATGTGTTTCAAATTAAATTGTAATTCATGTTTTCAGCAGGGATTTTTTTTGGCTGCGATCTAAATATTAAAACAACTTTTTTGTTTGGAATTTTGCAATTAATGTTACAGGAAGAGAGCGGTTTGGAAATATTTGTTTTTGGTAGTTAATTGTATTTGTTTATTAGGGAGAGTGTTAAATATGTGCTACTTGACATTGTTTTTATTCCTAAGGAAGCATGTGCAAATAATGCGATTGACTTTTTGATGCGGGAAAGTCTTTTAGCGAGCCGCTTTAGCGGGGAGTAGTTTTTGTGAAACCGGTTTCGTTAAAACTTTCCTCCCTCCTTTAAATGCGAGCCGCCTTGGCGGCGAGTAATTTGTTTTAAGTTTCCTTACTACTTTAAAGGCGAGTCGCCTTGGCGGGGAGTAGTTAGCTGAAACTTTCCTCGCTACTTTAAAGGCGAGGTGCCTTGGCGGTTATATATCATTATATACCGCCTTGACGGCGAGTTGTTTATTTAAATTTTCATCACTACTTTAAAGCCCGTGCAACGCCGGGCCCCACAGCTAGTAACTTATAATATAACATTGTATAGAACAGTAGCTGCCTTGGCGGTTATATATCATTATATACCGCCTTGACGGCGAGTAGTTTATTTAAATTTTCATCACTACTTTAAAGACCGTGCAACGCCGGGCCCCACAGCTACTGTTCTATACAATGTTATATTATAAGTTACTAGCTGTGGGGCCCGGCGTTGCACGGGCTTTAAAGTAGTGATGAAAATTTAAATAAACAACTCGCCGTCAAGGCGGTATATAATGATATATAACCGCCAAGGCACCTCGCCTTTAAAGTAGCGAGGAAAGTTTCAGCAAACTACTCGCCGCCAAGGCGACTCGCTTTTAAACTAGTAAGGAAAGTTAAAACAAATTACTCGCCGCCAAGGCGGCTCGCATTTAAAGGAGGAAGGAAAGTTTTAACGAAACCGGTTTCACAAAAACTACTCCCCGCTAAAGCGGCTTGCTAAAAGACTTTCCCGCATCAAAAAGTCAATCGCATTATTTACACATGCTTCCTTAGGAATAAAAACAATGTCAAGTAGCACATATTTAACACTCTCCCTAATAAACAAATACAATTAACTACCAAAAACAAATATTTCCAAACCGCTCTCTTCCTGTAACATTAATTGCAAAATTCCAAACAAAAAAGTTGTTTTAATATTTAGATCGCAGCCAAAAAAAAATCCCTGCTAAAAACATGAATTACAATTTAATTTGAACTTCTTACTTTGTAGTTCTATAGTCAAAGTACTTGTTTTAAACGGGTTGCAGCTGCAAAGCTTAAATATTGATTTTGTAAAGGATATTGTCGTCCAAAGTATCTATAAAAATCATTTTAGTGAAAAATCGCCTGTTTTCAACTCACTGTATCTCAGGTTTGTCACCTTCCATCGTTTTATCGTTGGCACCATTAGAAAGAACAGATCTTTCCTATCAAATTGAGTTTTTTTTCGATGGTGTTTTTTCGAATAAGGATGAAAAAATTAGCTTGAAATACTGACAGTTATGAGGAATTTTGGCATAATTAGGCAAAGACTGCAGAAAATTTTATTACACTGGAATTTTTGGGAATCTAAAGTACATTTGGTTGTTTATATAAATGTTCTGATAGGAAAAAATCTTTTATTTATGGTGGTACTAACGAAAAGATAATGGAAGGCGTGACAAAAATGAGTTACAGTTCATTGAAATCAAACTATTTTTCAATCAGGAATTGCCAATACTTTTCACGTATGCTACACAAAAGCTAATGAGCTTGAACTCACATAATTATTAGAATCTATTGACAACTAAATGTACTTTAAGTTGTTAAAAATTCAGACTTCGTTGTTTACAAAATTTTCTGCAGTCTTAGCCTAATTATGCCAATTCTTCACTACTGACAATACTTCAAGCTATCTTTTTCATCCTTATTCGAAGGAACACCATCGAAAAAAAACCTCATTTCGACAGGAAGAGATCTGTTCTTTCTAATGGATGCCAACGAAAAAACGATGGAAGGTGACAAACCTGAGATACAGTGAGTTGAAAACAGGCGATTTTTCACTAAAATAATTTTGATAGACACTTTGGACGACAATATCTTTTACAAAATCAATATTTAAGCTCTGCAGCTGTAATACATTAAAACCAAGTATTTGGACAATAGAAATGCGAAATATGAACCTTTGAATTTGTTTGGTTAAAAATTTATGAATCCAAGAAAAAGATTGCCCAACGCGTTTTTTTGCAAGTTAACGTGCGTGCTACACAAAATTTAATAAGCTCAATCTCACAAAAAATACTGGAGAGTATTGACAACCAAAAGTACTTTAAACTCCAAAAATATTAAGCCCCCAGTGTGATAAAATTTTCTGCAGTCTTAGCCTAATTTATGCCAATTCTTCATAACAGACAGTATTTCAAGCTAATTTTTTCATCCTTATTTGAAAGAACACCATCGAAAAAAAACTCATTTCGATAGGAAAAAATCTCTTCTTTCTAATGGTGCCAACGAAAAAAATGGTCGAAGATGACAAACCTGAGATATAGTGAGTTGAATACAGGCGATTTTCATTAAAAAGATTTTTTATAGACACTTTGGACAACAATATCTTTTATAAAATAAATATTTAAGCTTTGCAGCTGCAACCCGTTAAAACCAAGTACTTTGACTATAGAACTTCTAAGTAAGAAGTTTTAAATTCGTTTTGTTAAAAATTTATGACAACCTGAAATAAAGGAAAAAAATTGCCCATCGCGTTTTTTCGCAAGTTTAGATGCGTTCTATACAAAATTTAATAAGCGCAATCTCACAAAAAATACCCGAGAGTATTGACAACTAAAAGCACTTTAAGCTCCAAAAATATTGGGACCCCAGTGTGATAAAATTTTCTGCAACCTTGACCTAAACATTGCAACTCGTTTCACGAAGCTGATCCGCCATTTTGGAGCACATTTTTTGCGGGATCCTAGCTCCTCAAGATTTGGATCGTGGAAGCTAAAAATTTGCACAGGTTAGTTTCATAGGTATGTCTACACCTATGCCCCAAAGCAGAATACTGCTAAATTTGGAACGTACGTCGTAGAACAGATATCTGAACTGCAGAACAATTCTGTTCAAATGTGAGGGAGAATTCTGAAAATTTTCTGCAGAAATCTAGAATTTCTGCAGAAAAGGCAGTGTTCTAACTAATGCTACAATTTTGCAGAAATTCAGAACAATTTCTTCAAATTGTGCTTATTAGGCAGAAAATCAAAAAGTCGATTTTTTTGCGACATTTGCAGGAACTTTAAATTTAGTTCAAGCTGGACAAATTCTGCAGAATTTTCACAAAATTACATGATTAGTAACAATATATTTGCAGTAAATTATGTTTGACTACATATCTGTTTTATGCCCCTTGAGCGTCCAGCCTCTGAGATTTGGTCTCATTATTAGCCATGTGCTGTTATTCTGCGTGAAAACATTGCTTGTAATCCGATGTCAAAGCATTCAGAGCTCTTTGATGTTTGGAGGAGCAGACATAGTGAAGGGTTTTACATTTTTTTTTTCTATCAAGAATCTGTGGCTGCATTTTTAATTTCAGGCTTTATTCTGCAGTAAGACTGGGTTTTGAACAAATACTCCTTTCATAGTTCTACATGAAACCATTTTGATTTCAGGATCATGGCTTTTTAAAATGATCAGATTTCTACGTGTACAGTACAGTGCTTAAAGTACTTGCAGAACAATTTTGGTCAAATGATTTTACGTTGCAAAACATCACAAAGTATCCTGCTTTGGGGCACCTATGTAAAATCTAATCCAAATTGGAGATGGTCAAGTGGAGACGATTCGAAAAATTGGTGGAATGACTCAAATAATATTGCTTAATCTATTCAACTGTTTTGCTTTACATTTCGATGGAACTTATGATTCATGACATGTTTTGGCTAAGGTGTGAGATAGATAATTTACATGCGCTCACATAGATTCTTTTCCTAGCTTTATTGCACGAGCAAAGACGTGCTGGTAAAGCTAGTATTTAATAACATAGCAAAATCTTAGGGGGTGCATATGTCCCTTTGTATCCCCTTGGGTACGCCACTGCCTAGAAGGGGTTGTCAGAATGGAACGATCTATCGTCTTCTTTGAAAATTATAAACTGTATCTGCCTGAAAGACGGATGTACCGTCCGCAATGTTAATAAGGTTTCAAACAGATGATTTTAATCCTCATTGGATCATAGTACATTTAAAAGAAACGGAAAAGAATTTAAAAAAAAAAACTGTTGAGAAACATAAAAAACAAAGAAACCTTATTGAAACATTGATCAAAATTAAGATTATGAATTTCTTAGAAAATAATGGGCTGTTGAGTAGTTTGCAGTATGGTTTCAGAAAAGGTAAATCGTGTGCTACTAATTTATTACATTTCTACGACAAGGTTACCTTGGCTTTAGATAGCAAAAAATGCGTAGATGTTGTTTACATAGATTTTCAAAAAGCTTTCGATAAGGTACCGCATGTAGCACTACTCAGTAAGTTAGCTGGTATAGGGGTAGGAGGTAAAATTCTAGTTTGGGTTAGGAATTGGCTGACAGGAAGGAAACAAAGAGTAGTTGTTAGGGGTAACTATTCTAAATGGAGTGAGGTTTTAAGTGGGGTTCCCCAAGGATCAGTTTTAGGTCCCCTTTTGTTTATTATTTTTATGAATGACATTCATGAAAATGTTTCTGGAAACATGAATTGTTTTGCCGATGATGTCAAACTTATGGGGGTTGTAGAAAATGACGAACAAATAAATCAGCTGCAACAGGATTTGGATCATATTACTAAATGGGCAGACAAGTGGGGTATGGCAGTTAATGTTGGGAAATGTCAAGTGCTGCATTTCGGTCATGGAAATAAGCATACAAGCTATTATTTACAGGGTTCAGTCATTAGTAGGGCAGATAATGTTATGGATCTAGGAGTCTTAATAAATCAGGATTTCAAGTCTAGTCAACAGTGCAACATAGCTAGTAACAAAGCCAATAGGATGCTTGGGTTTATTAATAGATCTATTTCAAACAAATCTAAGAAGGTTCTTCTGCCTCTATATAGAAGTTTAGTAAGACCTCATTTGGAGTATGCTGTTCAGTTTTGGTCTCCTTATCTGAAGAAAGACATTAATTTATTGGAAAGGGTACAAAGAAGGGCTACAAGGTTAGTAAATGGGTTTTCTAATTTAGACTATGATTCCAGACTTAGAATGCTTAATATGTATAGTCTTGAGCGAAGGAGAGCCAGAGGGGACATGATTCAGTTGTTTAAATTTATTAAAATGAATGATGTTACGGGGTTAGATTTTCGCACGAAAAGCAGGACAAGGGGTCATTGTTTTAAGCTGTTTAAATCTCAGGCTAATCTTGAAATTCGAAAAAATTACTATTTTAGCAGGGTAGTAGGAACTTGGAACAGCTTACCGGAAGAGGTGGTAAAGAGCAATGGAGTAGATGGCTTTAAGAGGGCCATTGATCTTCATTGGGGTCTTTAATTTGACTAGGACCAGCCAAGTTGGGCTCAGAGCCTGCTGCTGGTCGCCACATTTGTATTTGTATTTGTATTTGTATTATGCGCTGCCTGTCATCCGAATGTCTCTTTAAGAGAAAGAAAACATTGTTCGCAATTAACTAGCTGCGACTGTGAACCGAAATGGGCTATCATCTCATTTGCGTCTGGCTTGTCCGGCTAGCGTCGGAAAAGAAATGACAGGCTCAAATGGAAGCTAAAATCTAATAAGTAACTTTTTAAGAGTCTAGTTGTTTGTTTTGTGCAGTTGAACGGTTGTACTTTGTCTTTTTAAAGTACCAGTTTGTTTTATTATTGAGGTTGAAAATACTACTTGAAATGTAAACTTTGTCCTTCCAAACTACTGACATTAAACCTTAGCAGTTTATAATGGTTCTATATACAAATCGGATTCTTTCTCAAATATGAAGAAGCATAAGAATCCCCAAAGTTACTCATACAGTGGGTGCCGGTTAATTGAATCAACTGCTTTTGTGAATCAAACCATCAAAAACAGAACAAATCCAGTTTTGTTGAATCAGCAGCTTTATTGAATCAAAACTGTTTAGAACAAGAATGCGGCAGTTATCTTTTTTTCCAAATATTTTATAATTCTGTCTAAATGTAAGGAAAATACAGAAACCTAATGACAGGACTAGGGGGCCCGAAACAGCGAGGCACCTGACCATTAGATAAGCGCCCGACTTGACCTTTACGGAAATCAAGGCATGTGCCAATGAATTAATTTCTCCAAACGTGGAAAGGGACAATCGCTCCTTTATAAGAAAATGTTCAGGTAATATAGCATAACATGCAAGGGTGAATCTAGAGATGTTTCAAGGTTTTATGACGTGTCCGTGAACACACATCTTAGTTTACCAATGTTGACCTCAGATATTTCTGACTTCAATGGCAAAACGTGTCTGAGGAAAGCCACAAATCTTCCTTCTGCTAACATTAAAGATCGTCTAAAAATGCCTTTTTTGAACTTCAATATTGAAAATGTACCAGTGGTGAGCTCCTCAAGAGAGGGGCGCTCGCCCTATCACCCTTCCTTGTATCCGCCTTTGATGCAGGGCCCGATTAACATCTGAAGTTAAGGCAAGCTCAGTCTCCTGTAAGGATCCTATCTATATTTTGATTCGGAATTTTTTTTAAAATAATAAATTTTTGAAATAAAACTCACTAATGCTACAAAGTTCATTTCTAAAACTGGCTAAGAAGAATTCCGATTTAAAATTTAGCCCATTTGCTTGCACTCTAATTCTCAGCGAATAAGCGTGGTTTGTCCAGTGACGTCATTTCAAGTTTTTCCAAGGGGGGGGGGGGGCAAATGGTCCAAACACAATGCAATTTCATCGGAAAACATCAAAAGCCACGCCCACTTATATGTAAATGCATTGATTTCTGGGGGAGGGCAATTGACCCCCCTGCCCCCCATAAATGACGGGCGTGGGTTTGTCATTGAATCAGATGTGTCATTTTACAAAATTTGTGTAAAAGTATAAAGGAACACATTTGTGCCAAACTTCATTGAACCAGTTATTTTTGAAACCAAATTAAAAAGCCGAAACTGGGACTTTTAAGCAATTTTCCATTCATTTTTTGCGCCCCTTAAAATTTATGAGGGGAAGCTCAAGTTTCCTGAGCCTTTTGAGTAATCAGGCCCTGCTTTGATGACATGTGACAACAGAAGGGGTGGAGGGGGCAAAATGATGAAAAAAAATTGCGACATCATTTGTATACGGCAGCCCCTCATTTCGAAAACCAATTCACACTTCGTACATCTGAGCGACGATAGCGAACGATGAAAAAAAAAGGAAAAAAAAATCCCAGATGCAGCCACAAAAGTCAACTATCCCCTTGCATAAACAAAATTCCTTAAATAACGTAATTGCGAAGAATTTAGTTCCTCGACCAAATGAAAAGGTAGACGTTCGGAAGAATTCCCTCCTAACGGCTCATGACACCGACAATGACGTCATCGTGACGTCATAGAATAAACATAAACGCGCGACCTCTTCCTCGGCGACGCATATCCAAATCGTAACTGTCAGTTTATTTCAGTATGTTAAAGGAAAATAAAAAAGGCGGTAAATCTCGCTTAAGTCGTAAAGTACAACTGTATACTCAGAGAGAGATCGGGAAAGAAAATAGTGTTAAAAAGAAATGATAAGATATCAAATCAAATCGCCTTCCCATTGTATTTCTCCTCGTCCACGTGAAAATATCATTGAGATTGACAAATGTGACCGCACTCTGCTCAGATTCATCTCGGGAAGTCTTATGCAGAGAACGTAGAGCCTCGTATATCCGGCCCCCGTTTATCCGGCTGATCGGGATCAAACTTAGATTTTCAAAATAAAGTTCGTAAACGATTGAAGGGCTTGCTGCAAAAAGGAGGTAGCTCCATTTTCAATGTCTTCAAAATGTCTGCATTAAAGCATAGAGCAGAAAATCGCATTCTAAAAGTTTCTTTAAGTTTTATGAACCCTCTTGTATAACTGTACTGAGAAGTAAGTATACAAGAGGATTTTTTAAAATATTAGAACAAAAAAGGTGACCTTTATTTTAAGTTCTAATAGAGACAGACATTTTGAAGACATTGAAAACGGAGCTACTGTCTAACATTTTTTTGCGAGACCTCCGTCGAATCTGCGCACGCGCCAAGTCTCTTCTGACTTTCTTAAAATAGGGGGGAAATGCAACGAGGAACTAGCAAGCGAATAAAAACTGAAGACATCGGGAAGTGAGCATCCTAAACCTATCTCCCCTTTTTCAAATGGAAGCGTTCGTGGCTGCCAGGCGCACAATACGCAAACAGACAACAGACAGTACCTCATTTTGAAGCAAGCTTTTCAATGGGGGAGTTTCCGAAATTTCAAAAGTATTTTTTTCTGAAAGAACATGCTTCAAAACATAGGAATTGACCTTTTTTTTTTTTTTTGACACAGTTTTTTTTTTTTTTTTTTTAATGAATTATTTTAGCCGGTGGGCAGATGCTATTCCGAAAAAAAAAACATCTGCGCATGACGTCAGTGGTGCACGTAAGCGCGAAATCTAATTGGCTGTAGTGAGATGACAAAGGTCGTGACATCACCGATTCCTGCGATTGGACAACTCAAGTCAAGCAAAATGGTGTTATTATTGCAGAGAGCTGTTAGGTGCACCACTGACGTCAGAAAAACCACGCCCCGTTTTCAACGTTGGGTATTTAAAAAATGAATAAAAAAACAACTGTTGGGAAAATTAAAGTATTTTCCGGACCCATGTTATTTTTTATATCATTCTATCAATTTCAGTAACAAAAAGTAGTACTTTTGACTGAAGGAAACTCCCCTATTGCTGTTGTTGTTGTCTTGTGCCAGCCAGGCCGGCAATTTGGGGTGCTTGCTTCACTTTTCCATCTGTACCGTCATTTGGTGTGAAGTTCGACTTACACAGTACACGCGTGCCATGAGGACCCGTTATTAGGGTAAACAACCGTTCACACTAGGAAAGGACAGGGAAGAGAATGTACATCCATTCCAGAGCCGGGATTCGAACCCGGGACGCCCCCATCCTGTTAGACTTCTCTGACCACTAGACAAGGTAGCCGGCTAATAAACATTTGAATTATAACGTTCGCTTTTTAACCGACTTCAACAAAGGAGGAGGTTATCAATTCAAAGCGTATGTTTTTTTTTTGTTCGCACACAACAGCTGATCTACTGAACCGATTTGGACGATTTTTTTAAAAATCGATAGGAAATGGCGTAACTTAGGTACCATGTACTCATATGACGATATTTGTTCTCTAGAAAAAAAGTTATTATGGAAAACAGTAAATTTCATGTCATTTCCCCATTAAATGATTAAATTTTCAATCCCATTGTTGCAAAAATTTTTTGCCTCGCAACAGCAATATTAATAGTAATCATGATGAAAAATTTGAACCAAGGCTAAACTAAATCTAACGTGAAACTCATTAGCGGTAACGTACGTAGTATGTGTTAAAATCTTCTGAACAACGAGAAACTAGAATTGCTTTGAAATATAAATTAGTTGACAAACCGTTGATATTTAAATGGCTTTGATTAAGCTAGTACACAAATAAATACCAGAGAATAACAAAAATTATTTTTTAGTGTCAATCGTTTATAATTTTAGACGCGTTGATAGTTTCTTCCTTTTTTTTCAGTTTATTTTATGGAGCATTTACTTAAGAAAATTAGGTGAAGTTCCGTAATGGAAACATTACCTTATTTCATAAGTACACTTACACTAAAAAGAATAAAATAAAATAATTTTGGAAAAAAATAAAACCGACTTCAGTTGGAAATTGCTCTAAAAAGTAAAAAATAATTTTTTTCTTTGAACACCATCGAAACTACTTTTAAACATAAGTTTTGAAGTCGGCACAAAAACGATAGGTAAAATCATATTTAACCATATTTTGCCAACATTTTTCAGAGAAACCATTGAAAATTAAAAGCAGAATATTTGTACCATTACACGAATGTGTGGCAATGTATGAAATGTATGCGAATGCTCTTAAAGAACCTGGATCCATTAAAATTTATATAGTTGAATTGTAGTTGCGTATGATTCTATACATCGTTTTTGCGCCGACTTCAAAACTTATGTTTAAAAGTAGTTTCGATGGTGTTTAAAGAAAAAAATTATTTTTTACTTTTTAGAGCAATTTCCAACTGAAGTCGGTTCTATTTTTTTCCAAAATTATTTTATTAGTTTGATTTAATCTACAATTCCGGCATACTGAAGTAAACTTTTTATGGGGCCCAATGAAAAAAGTTACATTTTTATTCCTGAATTTTGCTGTTGTGAGTTAATATTTAACAAGGGGCTGTAGAGGACGCAGTAAAATCGCTCGTCACGTGACTATATTTTTATTATTGATTGAAACCTGTCGCAATCCTCTACTTGGAATGAAAAGAGACTGTTTACGTCGTGATAGAGTCCCCACGAGAAATACACAACTACATCACACTTCATCACTTTTTAAGAGTTCAATTTCGAAAAATTTCAGAGAAGTGGGATTTTAAAACGCTCATTCTTCCCCAAACTTCTCAACATGAAGCCTAAATTTAGTTTAAAAACTCCAAACCTTTCTCCTAACGTTATAAAAGGCAGGGCAGGATAAAATGCGCTATTAAGGCTTCAATTTCCAAATATGTCTCAGTGGGAGGATCCCCGAACGTCCACCCTTATCATAACGTTATTAACAATGATGGTTGAAATTGCATCATTAACTTTTCGCTTTAAATAAAATTCCGGGAAAGATGCCAAAGTGCTCTCTCCTCTCTCCCCTAACGTCTCCAGAACACTTAAAATTCAGATTAAAATGTTTTTGATTTTCTGAAACTGAGTCTCAGAAAATTCGGTGTCCAAAAGTTTCTGGGGAAGGGTCTCCGAAACTTCCACTTTTTTTCCATACGTCACCGCAATAGCTTAAACCATTAAAGCCTGACTTTTTTTTTTTTTTCAAAGATATTTTGTATACTGGTTTCAAACAGTGTTTAATGAACAGGAAAAATAATTAAAAAAATATTACGCAAAAAAAAAAAAAAAAAAATTGTTAAGGAAAGAAAAAAATTAAAAGTTACGAACTCTTAAAAGTTACGATAGACTCCCGAGGGTACATACTTTTTTTACTAAAATTTTTTTCTGCCTACGATACCATATTTAAAAAGACATTTTATAAGAAGAAATAAAATCAGCAATTGACATAAACTGGGAAGCTGGGAATAACTTTGAAAACTTAGCTTTTTGTTTTTGAGATTGTGAATGATATAATTCTTGAATAAAGATCATATTAAAACTGCTACAGACTACAGAACACACTTTACAATGGTTATGTGCTGCAATCTGTTAATAACGAATTGAAACAATACCAATGTACTCATTGAACACTATTATTTGGTTGAAATGTTCATTTTGGGGAAAGTCAGACCTTTTTTTGGACCGTCCCACAGTGGAGTATTTGAGTGAAAATCCTGGCCAAAAGTCGAAAATGTAAAGTATGGTCAATATCACACTTCTATTTGTTTTCGGACATCTGATAAGACACTACGTCATAATATACAACATAAAACCCCTTCCACTTTGATTAAGACCCATACGAATGCTTCAAACTCAGTCGATTTGGAATCTGCGCTGCTGTTTTCCTGGAAGCTTCGTTTGTTGCTTACATTCAATGCGCTGTATTCGGTGGCTTATTTCGAAATTATATAAAAAACACTAATGAATATGGAAGACGAAGGTATGTACTTTAATATGATGTGCAATCCATGTAGAATTTGCTTCTAGAAATATTTTTTTAATAGTGTTTTACACAACTTTAAAAAAATCGCTCTATTTTCAGTAAATTTTTTAAAAAGAAAGGTTTTTATATGGGTTCCGGGCATTTCCGGACGCAAGTTCGGGTATCAAAATAAAGCTTAAGGTTCCCTTAAAACGTATTTGAAAAAAAAAGTTGCCCCTTTTTGCCCCATTTTGCTTAAAATAGGTTTAAACTGGATGAAGTAAATTTACGTTTTTTCTTTTGGGTTTGTGCATGTTCGTTTTTTTTCAGGATCTTCTAGGAAGTTTATAGAAATCACAAACAAATCATTGTATGAGATAATTAAAAAGTGTCCGTCTAAGGCAGGGATTCAAGTGAAACAGGCTATCGTAAACTGCAATCGCTACTGGAAATGAATTACATTAGAACGTTTCTTGATACTGGAAATGAATTACATTAGAACGTTCATCGTGACGTTGCCTATGAAAAACGAGCTAGATAAAACGTCACAGCCTACTTGGCGAATAAGAGGAGATGGCCGACTGCTTGTGAGCTCTTATTGGCTCCGCTCGTAGTGACGTCAGAGCCAAGTTAAGCTGATGATAATGTAATTCACTTCCAGTAGCGATTGCATTCGAAGCGATCGCAGTGCTGTTTCACTTGAATCCCTGCCTAAAAAAATAGACGAAAAAGTTACGTATTTACAGAGTTTTAGGTCAAAAACTCCACTGAGGGGAAGCAGAAAAATTTTCGGTTTCTAGTGCTATATAACATTAATATGTGTAGGTAATTTTCCCTTATCTTTGGCGATTTATGTAAAACTTGCTTTGAGTTGAAATAAAAAAGGAACGGTTTAACTAATCTTTTCGAACTATAGCCTTTGTTACTCCCTGAGAATGTACCTTTCATATGCTGAAAATGTTTTTCAAATAGGTGCGTGGTTTCGGAGGTTATTTAAGATACAAAATCACCCTTCCTCTTTGAAAAAATAAGAAAATATTTATTTTTGCAATGAAAAAGGATTCATTAAAACATCAAAATATTTGCCTGCAATTCTCGTGGCCTTTTTTTTTCTTTTGTTCAAGGTTAATTTGTCAGGTCAAGGCATTTTTTGTAACCTAACGATTAGAAATTATAATCAAAATTTTTTCCTCATATTTAAGTAACGATTTTGACAGAATACTGGTATTGTTGAACTACTTTTTTTGGGAGGGGGGGGAGAGGAGGCAATGTACTAATTACATTCCGTCAAAGGAAAAAATACATCGAATAAAATACGCTTACTTATTAGCTTTCGCTTCAAACAATTCCTCGTCAGCTTCTGGCATGTTGCCAGCTGCTGCGGAACGAACGTAAAACCATGGTGAAACACGATGAAAATTTTTCCTTCACCTCTTTAAAAAAATCACTAAAAATCAATGAAGCAAGATAACTTCACCGTTTTTGCTTTAAATGAAGGTGAAATGTTTATATTGTATCCTTGAAAAGTTTCAGAGCAATAACACCATTAGATTCTCGGATGCAGGAATTTTAATTTACATTGATTGATTAATTGAAAAACGTCGAAAAAGTGACCTATCTTTGAAAATTCCTGAAAATTCGGTAAATTACGTTAGAACTTCAAACAATTTAGACTTTTAAAGAAATTAAATTGCTCCAAATGGTGATGTATTTTTTTTCTTCCTACGTTCACTAGAAACCTTTTTACGGTCGTAAACTCGCAAAATTCAAAACCATGGATAAAACATTAAATAACTTTTTTTCTAAATTAAATTTTAAAAATCGAGCTTCAAGTCACAACATCTGACCTTTTAGACACTTTGTCAACCAAGTTTCATAGCTGTACGCTGGGTAGCTTTGCTGTACAACGCCCAAACGCACCGAAGGATATTCCCTTAGAAGAGTGAAAATTCCAAAATAGTTTTGGCCAGGATTTTCAGTCAAATACTCCACTGTGCGTCCCTAAAAAGGGATGCTAGGCATTAATGGGTTAAGTATTTTGCTTATCAGAAAACTCTACTGAAGAGCATCTGAATCCTTCCTTCCCTTACAAAGCCTAATTCCAATTGACTTCAGTTTCGCAAAAAAAAATCTTGTAGGAATTTTCCTTTTCCTATCTCATTATTAAATATCGCTTGAAGGTTACATTTCTAACACTTTAATATACAAAAAATTCTGAGAGTCACATGCTTCCGTACGTCATCAAAGATAGTCTAAAATTACGTTTTAAAGTTTTTAATTTAAAAATTTTTTTAAAGTTTCTCAAATCTTTCTCCTTCCCCATCGTCTTCCAATGCAAGCTTACAATTGAATTAGCAAGTGGATAAAGGTGATATGTGACAATTGTTGAAAAACACACTTTTTACCATGGACGAAGGGGATAAGGTAATACTTTCTTTTTTGAAAGCTTTTTCTAGAAATTCAAAAAATTGTCACGTATCTCCTTTATTCACTTGTCCCTTCCATTGTACAGAAAATAACAACGTTACAATGCACAAATGAGCAGGGATACTGCAGACACGTGTTTCGGCGTTACAAGGAACGCCTTTATCAATGCAAAAAAGTTGTGAGCTTATGGATGCACAGACATCCGACAATCTTTTGTCGGATGTCTGTGCATCCATAAGCTCACAACTTTTTTGCATTGATAAAGGCGTTCCTTGTAACGCCGAAACACGTGTCTGCAGTATCCCTGCTCATTTGTGCATTGTAACGTTGTTATTTTCTGTACATCTTTAGCACAAAGGTATTTGTAAACTTTCCTTCCATTGTGTTTGTGAGTTAACGCAATTGAGCACACACTAATCTGAATTTGGAAATCGGCAAAATTCAAATGTCACATATCACCTTTATCCACTTGCCACTTCAATTGCGTTTTTCAGACCTTAATGTCAAAATTTTCGAGCCATCCCTAATTTCCTTAATGTCACCAAATTTAGACTAAAATTTCGTTTCTAAAACTTATGTTTAGGAAAATTTCTCTCTACCACCTAGCGTCATCAAAGTTAGTCTAAACTTGTCTTCAATATTGAAATTCGTTATTAAATCTAAAGCCCCTATCATCTTTGTTTTACCGAAAATTACCTACACTTACGATTTCTGACGTCGCTTTTGAAAACTCTCCCGGGCGCGAGAGTCTCTCCGCCCCCCCCCCTTCCCACCGAGTATTTTTTCCTGAACTACTTGTTTACGGTTTAAGACTTCAATTGAAGAAAAAAAAAAAAAATCCGGGTGAAAGTCCGTTTGCGCCATATCCGTCTTATTTCTGAAGTCTTATTGACAACCGTCTTATTTCTGAAGTCACACAAAACTGACACACAAATAGGAGAATCAACCGTCTTATTTCTGAAGTCACTCAAAAATAAATGAAAAATCTTTGATCCACAAAAATAGTTTAAAATTGCGTTTTCAAGAGTTGTCTGTTTTACATTACCTTTCCCTCAAAGCAATAAATCGTACATAAAGAATATCCGTATTAAACTCATGTTACGTCTATTAAGCCCCCCCCCCTCCCCCTCCCCATGTTTCTGTTTTCTTCTCTCTCGTTCTATATCACTTTTTAAAATTTCTTTTCAATTAATTAAAACATGCAATGTAAAATTGAATGCAGGCGGATAATAGCAACATAGTTTTCCACCTCAGGAAAATCGAAGAAGGTGAGGTACTGCTGAACAGGGCTGGATTAAGGAGTTAGAAAGTCCATATGATGATGATGAGACTCCTTAGCAGTGGCATACGCAGACAAATCCTTTCAGGGGGGGGGGGGCTGAATCAAGACTCTTTGAGAGTGGGGGAGGGGGGAGCACCTCGTGAAATGTAGCTAAAAAAAGGTAAATGTCTCGAATTTCTGCTCAATGCCTATTTAAGTCGACAAAAATACAGCATTAAAAAAAAACATTTTTTTTCATTAAAATTATTGTGAAGAAAGCGTTTTGATGAACACAGAGAATGATAAATTCAGATTTAAAACAATTTCTTCATTGTAAGAGGTGTTGTTGAAGCATTTGTTTGCAATATTTTGGCAAATTGAAGCTCTAATAATGTTCATTTTGCATTTTATTTTACTATTGTTTAAAATACTGGGTTTGAATTCAATTTTCTGAAATTTATTTAACAGAAACAGTGGCTGACAAACATTAATCGGCATTTCCAAAACATAGATTTGCAATAAAAATGAACAAAATGGAATAATAGGATAATCATAAACCTGACATACTGTAAAATAAACATGTCAAAATAAATAAAAAAAATATTTCTTTTAATTTAATTTAGAATTTAGTCCTATACGCAATTATCTGTTCTGAAAGCTTTTCTCATTTGGGATTTCAAAAAAAATAAAGGAAATTTAGAAAAAACTAGCTGTCGTGGCCGTCACGAAACTTTCTTCTATATCTATCTTATGAATTCCGGTTACAAAATAAAATACGTACTCGCCCGAGTAATTGGAGACAGCTCCAATTTCCCAATTATCGTAATAACCCTGCAAATGCAGAATCAATGAGCGAAATTGGAAATCATTGCAAAAGCCTTGTTTAGATAAATTGCAAACATTTTATTTGTTAGTAAAAAGAAATTGGCAACAGTTAAAAATTTCAAATCATTGAAAGTTTTCAGCTGTTTTGATAATTAAATAGCGTGAAAGCGATTTTTTAATGAATTAATTTTTCGCATTGTTGACTAAGCGCAAAAATCACCCCACCCTCCCCCTGGAGCGATTGGCGCCAAAATTTAATCGATGCTTGCTTCCATATTGGGTTAGTGTTATTCCAAATTTCATTCAAATCGCAGCAATATTTCCCGAGATACAGTAGGTGCAATGACAAAATAAGCACTTTTGATTGCTCCACCCCCCTTTGAGATATTGACACACAAATTGAATCAGCACCTGTACTCAATAGGGTCTACCTATGGACCAATTTTCGTTTGATTCCGCCGGTTACTTCCTGAGATATAGCAGTCACCCCCGCGCAGAACACGTGCGATTGCTCCACCCCCCTTCGAGATATTGACAAACAAATTGAATCAGCACCTGTACTCAGTAGGGTCTACCTATGGACCAATTTTCGTTTGATTCCGCCGGCTACTTCCTGAGATATAGCAATCACCCCCGCGCAGAACACGTGCGATTGCTCCACCCCCCTTAGAGGAATTCGTTAAAAAAAGTCAGGTGCACCAGTTCACATGGTGGTACATATGTGCAAAAATTTTTGTTCGATTTCATTCAGTAGTTTTTGCTCTAGCGCGGCCACAAAAACTGGTCACACACATACAGACTCACACCACCAGACAGACACACACACACACACACACACACAGACAGACATTTTCCAAAAATGGTCGAAATGGACTCAGCGCACCTCAAAACGTGCAAATCCGTCAAAATTCGACATTCGAAAATTTTCACGAAACCAATACTTTCTTCTATATATTAGATATAGAAGAAAGTAAAAAACTTAAGTTACATTTTTACTTTCTTCTATATCTAATATATAGAAGAAAGTATTGGTTTCGTGAAAATTTTCGAATGTCGAATTTTGACGGATTTGCACGTTTTGAGGTGCGCTGAGTCCATTTCGACCATTTTTGGAAAATGTCTGTCTGTGTGTGTGTGTGTGTGTGTGTGTCTGTCTGGTGGTGTGAGTCTGTATGTGTGTGACCAGTTTTTGTGGCCGCGCTAGAGCAAAAACTACTGCATGAAATCGAACAAAAATTTTTGCACATATGTACCACCATGTGAACTGGTGCACCTGACTTTGTTTAGCGAATTCCTCCAAGGGGGGTGGAGCAATCGCACGTGTTCTGCGCGGGAGTGAGTGCTATATCTCAGGAAGTAACCGGCGGAATCAAACGAAAATTGGTCCATAGGTAGACCCTACTGAGTACAGGTGCTGATTCAATTTGTTTGTCAATATCTCCAAGGGGGGTGGAGCAATCGCACGTGTTCTGCGCGGGGGTGATTGCTATATCTCAGGAAGTAACCGGCGGAATCAAACGAAAATTGGTCCATAGGTAGACCCTACTGAGTACAGGTGCTGATTCAATTTGTTTGTCAATATCTCCAAGGGGGGTGGAGCAATCGCACGTGTTCTGCGCGGGGGTGACTGCTATATCTCAGGAAGTAACCGGCGGAATCAAACGAAAATTGGTCCATAGGTAGACCCTATTGAGTGCAGGTGCTGATTCAATTTGTGTGTCAATATCTCAAAGGGGGGTGGAGCAATCAAAAGTGCTTATTTTGTCATTGCACCTACTGTATCTCGGGAAATATTGCTGCGATTTGAATGAAATTTGGAATAACACTAACTCAATATGGAAGCAAGCATCGATTAAATTTTGTCGCCAATCTCCTCAGGGGGAGGATGGGGTGATCTTTGCGCTTAGTCAACAATGCGAAAAATTAATTCATTAAAAAATCGCTTTCACGCTATTTAATTATCAAAACAGCTGAAAACTTTCAATGATTTGAAATTTTTAACTGTTGCCAATTTCTTTTTACTAACAAATAAAATGTTTGCAATTTATCTAAACAAGGCTTTTGCAATGATTTCCAATTTCGCTCGTTGATTCTGAATTTGCAGGGTTATTACGATAATTGGAAAATTGTAGCTGTCTCCAATTACTCGGGCGAGTACGTATTTTATTTTGTAACCGGAATTCATAAGATAGATATAGAAGAAAGTTTCGTGACGGCCACGACAGCTAGTTAAAATTCGTTTTGA
Organism: Uloborus plumipes; assembly: GCA_038373865.1. NCBI lineage: Eukaryota > Metazoa > Arthropoda > Arachnida > Araneae > Uloboridae > Uloborus > Uloborus plumipes. Next base: position 154,595 of record JAXGGA010000857.1, read on the forward strand.
AAATTTCGGAGGGGGCTGCAGCCCTATCAGCCCACCCCCTGAGTACGCCACTGCTCCTCAGAGCCACTGAAAACTCAAAAAACGGGAGAGGAGGTTGCAGCTTCTGAAATTTTTAACTTCATCTCTCTCTATTTTCTTTTATAAAAGAACACTTTTTAAAAACATGATTTCAAATTTAAGATTTCTTTGGAGCCCCTCAAAGCCTCGGGAACCCGAAGGCTCTGGCCTTCAATATTACTTTGACATCGTATTACAGACTTAGTAAGGACCAATGAAACCAGAAGTATCATTAAATAGCTAAGTTTTTCATCTTTAGTTTTTTGTCGACCTGTTATAATTGAGGTGAAGAGTTGAATTAAAAATCATATTTTGATTCCCGAGGTTGGATTCCAACAATCATAAAATAAACTAAACTATCTTAAACATTGAAAGTTATGTCAAAGATTGTTTTAATGTTACGTCTGCCCTTTAGATAAGCCCTCCCCCCCCCCCCCCCCCATCTTTTTTCATTCCTTAATGTTCCGAAGTACTGTTTCACTTAAAGCTATTTAGAACTGGATCAAAGTTTTCACAGCAGAAGTTTCAAACAAATTTAAATGAATATCGAAACAAAAATAAATGCTCAAAAACTAATAACCGCTCTTCTCTCAATTAACTTTGTCGTCGTAATCACAATAAAATAAAATAAGAAGATCTTACTAACTTTTTGAAGCAGTGTCGGAGACCGAGGGAATGTTCGAAAACGCGACAATAAAACGATAGAAATCATTACCAAACCATTAGGTACCCAATTTTAAAATTTACCTCAATCCCCCCCCCCCCTTTCGCTTTTTTATCTGCCCCATCAAACCCCCCCCCCTCCCCCGCACCGATTCTGCTCCCGAAATCGATCGTTTCCCCATCGACGTATGACCAGCGTCATTATGACGTAGCGTTGACGTCACGACGGTCGCCCGCCCAATCCTGTGGTCTCCTCCACTAGGGTCCTGGCAGCTCGTTAAAACCGAGAGCATTCTTGCGAAGTATAACGGGGGCCAGATTTCGGGGTTTGGGGAGTGAGGTCACGAAATGCGTTGACGTCACCGAATATTGAATTTAAAGTTTGGAACAAAATGTAAAAAAAAGCTGATGACGTGGGATTTTTCCTAACAAAATGTTTTCTCGCCCGATAAAACTTTTTGTGAGAGCTTATGATTAACTTCGATCAGTTTTTAGGTGCATTGGTGGAATACGAAATTCAGTTAGGAAATTCCGCTGTCCTTATTTACTTTTCTTATCTTATTTATTTGTTCCGTTTGTTTTCCTTTAGAATTTCTCTCGACTAAAATAATCACATTTTAGAAATAGCGAAAAGAAAATCCATGCTCGTTTTTCGGAGTTACAAGAAGCCTCTTTCTACATACATTTATTCAAATTAGTCGGCGAAGGCTGAGTATTCATGAATTTATCGATGCCTGGTTTAATGTTCCAGTTCTTTGGCGTTTGGGAGAAAGAAGGATGACATTAGATAGATAGACGGATGCATAGATAGATACCCTTAGTTTTTAATAATATAAAGGGCTTCTCTACTCCACGAATTAAATAAAAAGGCTGTCATGAATTGTTCAGTTATTGCTCTTCACTAACTTTTGGTTGACTTGGGAATGCTAAAAAATTGCTGCAAGAAAAGGTTGAAAGTCAATAGAAATTTTATGATTCGCGAACTATTGCTCGCTTTATTCCGAATTTGATCCTTACAACCCAGTTATCCTTTCATAACTTAACAATGTACCACCCAAATGATGCTGATTTCATCGTTAAATTGGGGCTCGTTATAAGTGAGTTTGATTGTACTAAGATTAACGGGCCTACTTGTAACCCCAGAGCATGTGCATGTTGCGGGGAGCAAGGGGGGGGGGGGACTTTTGTTACAAGTAACAATAACTTTAATACGGTTACAATTTTTCAACTCGATGTTATGTTTTTATTTTTTCATTTGTAACATAGATAAATTTATCGTTAACTCAGTTGACTTTCATTCAAAATGAAATCGCTTTTTACAGCTGTACGTGTAAGTTGTTTACCCTGCCCTGCTAGCAATTACTGTCTAATCTTTTATCGTACGACCTTCCTAGCGTTTGCGCATGCCTGAGGTCTCTTCTGATTTTTCCGAAACAAGGGGGGGGGGATGCAAAGTAGCATTCAACGAGGAAGTACAAACTGAAAGCACCAGCAAGTGCGTCTCCTAACCAATCATCCCTTTTTCAAATGGAAGCGTTCATGACTGCCAGGCGCTCCTTTCGAGGTTGGACAGTACCTAGGGATCTAAACAATCTGATATCAGTTTTATCGCCAAATCGGGAAGAAATCGTGAAGTGTCATTGAGTATGGCTTCTTTTCGCCAAACTAGGGTCATTAAACGTTTTAAAACCTATTAAGTAAAAATTATTTGGTTGGTTGAATAATACAAAAGAACATCAATATATACTTTTATATCGATGTGCTTTCACGTTCATAGTAAAGTGTTTAGAAATTAAAACAATATAAGTTTGATAAATATTTTGGATTCAAATATTATACAGTGGCATCCGTTTATATGAATCACGTTTGTTCTAAACAGTTTTGATTCAATAAAGCGGCAAATTCAATAAAGCTGGATTTTGTTTTGTTTTTGGCGATTTGAGTCATTAAAATGGCTGACACAATTAAGCACTGATTCAATTAATCGCCGTTCACTGCAAGGGACCTGCTCCACATTGACGTAAAGCAGAAACGTAAAAGGGATTAAATGGTATTCCTATGGAAAGTACCCGGATTTTCGGTTTCGGTCGCGTTTTCTGCTTATGTGGAGCAGGGCCCTAACTCCTGCTGGGGATGCAAAAAGATGGCTCGTTTTATTTAATTTATTTAATTACAAGTTGCATTGGAAAAAATATTTTTATGAAAATGGGAATTTTCTATTGTAGAGCAACATATAACCGATCCCCCATAACACCAGTATGTCCCTCAGATCCTTATTTTGTTACCTTTAAATGTCGATTACTTAACGCATAAAAAGAAGAAAAAAAAGCGGACTTCCTCGATTTTTACGGAAGTATTTCGAATCTTTCACAGACGGATGTTTTTTATGTAAGTGATGGGGGATCTGAGAACTTTCGGCGGGATTCAAGGGAGCTAAGCAAGGGAGAGGGGGGAGGGGGTTACTAGATCATTAAAGAGCCAACTTTTTTTTTATTCAAGAACATCATGCAAATAAAGGTGTTTGCACAATATATTGAAGGAGCAAGTGGATAAAGGTGAGATGTCACAATTTTGGAAAAACTTACTTTTTTACCTTGGATGAAGGTAAAAAGGTATTATTATCATTATTATTATTATTATTATTATTATTATTTTGAAAGCTTTTCTAGAAATTAAAAAAATTGTCACATGTTACCTTTATTCACTTGCCTCTTCAATAGTGTTTGTGAGTTTACACCACTGAACACACATTAATCTGAATTTGTAAATCGGCGAAATTCAACTGTCACATATCACCTTTATCCACTTGCCACTTCAATTATTTTTAATTTTTGAGATTTCTTTTAACTTTAATTTTGTACTCTTCAGCCCCTAAATTTTACGGCACGAGAAATAAGAGACGAAATCTCAACCTATGACTTTGACGGGAACGAGTAGGAAGGGTTTTGCAAAGGATGCTTTTTGTACGCGAAAAGGTCTCTTCTCCCCCCCCCCCTGTTTTTTCTCCTCTCTTTCTCTTTTTATGTACCTACTAGCTGATTTTAATTATTTATTTATTTATTTATTTTATGACGTTGCGTTGACAGATTATTTCTAATAAGCATTTTTTTTTCATGAAATCGCCATGGACCTCTGGCGACCACTAGTTTAATTTGAAGACTCAAAAGGCAGAAGAAATGTAATAATTTTCAAGCTGAATACAGGGAGCAAATTTTTATCAGATAGAGCAAAAACTCATCTAAACTTTTCTTGGAATTTGGAATAGTAAAAGTTGCCGTATTTCTCAAACTTGTGTTGTTGAATTGGATATCGTTTGTTTCAAATGGGGCTGCGTTTAGCTTCTTGCCATTTGCAGACCTAGTGCATTTCCCAAAGCGGCATCCACTCTTTCATGTGGCACCACCATCGGCGGGATACTATTGCCACAAGTATTTTTGACGCCCAGTTTCCTCACTAGATGGAGGCACCTGGGCTCTATTTGATGCGAAACTGCACTAGGGATTTAATTTTGCCAAGAGATACTATAAGCCAAACAAGTACTCGAGGGATCTTTTACATGCCGCATAATCATACGACATGAGCGCTGTCGATTTTCTGCATCATGAAAATCCACCGACTGGAGCCGGGTTCGAACCCGCGCTTTTGGGCGTAAGAGGCCAGCGTCTTAACCACTATACCACTCTGTCGGCTAATTGGATATCGTTGGAAGTACAAATCGATTGGCTAACCATCCATATTCCTCAACTGAATGCGAGCGAAATATTTAAAGTTCATCAATGGTACAGGAAATATGGAAAGCTTCCTTTTGACACTTTCGTTTTTCAGTATTTAGCGTCAATTTTTCTTCAAATGATTTCAGTTTTGATATTGATGCGGCAGTAATTTCGGATGGACATCAAAAACTTCCCAGAACAAGGGACTTCGAAAATAAATAACTAGATAGATTAATTAATAATAACTAGGTGACCCGTGCGGAATTCTGCAAAAAAAAAAAACTCTAAACTTAAAATTTAATACGACAATTTTTATTGGCTTCATTTGCACAACATCGCCATCTACTGCCGTCGTTCTGACAACTTTTCAAAGAGATCAAAGACACGTTCACTTTTACAACTACTACAAAAGTGATACCCTATATTAAAATCAAATACCCAAGGCTACTACTAAACTAAATACTAACGTTATCGCAAAACTACCATAGTATTTTGAAACAATAAAAGTTACAATTAAGGTTTACCGAGATAAGCCTTGGCTTGAAATGTCGCATTTAAAATTGATTTGAACAACAATGTAACGATTTTAACAGTTGAGCAAAAAATTTAACTTTTTCAAACTTCAATCGCTTATAAGTCGCTTAAACGTGGATTTTCGAGATTCTCGTTACGCGGCGCTAGCGGAGAAACGTTCTAAAGAACGCATTTTTTTAAATCTTTCGAATGAAATCAAAATGGAGACGATACGACAATTATTTCGCTAGATAGAGTCAATTTTGTGCCCAAAAATTGAAGTTCGAATAAAAAACGAACCGAAGTTTTTTCGTTTTCCTATTCTATCTTGAATATAAAATTAAGCATATTCAACTTTTAGATGTGTTCTTTCAGGTTTGCAAGATATTTTTTAACACTAGATGCGGAGCTCTGAGCAAAAAAGGTTGGGCACCTCTGCAATATGCTTTTCATGCAAGAAAAATAATAATCTCTACTAATAATCAGTGGCGGCTCGTGCCTTAATTTAGTGGGTGGGCCTGCAATTATATCTTTCCCCACTAATGTTTACACAGATAAAATGAAGGAAACAACAGCTAGTAAACTAATGCTGAGCGACTTAAAATAATATTTAATTTTATTAATACAAATTTGCATTGCAAAATTATCTCACATTTGATTTGATACATAAGTTTTATACAGTAGAACCTGTCTATCTCGAATGTCGAGGATTCAGAAAAAAAATTCGAGAAAGACAGGTTTCGAGATATAGAGGTTTTGATTTTTGCATTTAAATCTAGCGACTATGAGTTTTTTCCGAGCATTGCATACACTGCTAGTGAACATAATGAAATATAATATTCAAAATCAGTAAATAAAATGAAATGCAATAGAACATTCATAATAATTTAATATAACACCAACATACCTTAATGAAAAAAATCTGTTAACAAGGTTTGATGATTAACTGTTTTTGCTTCATCAACAATTCTTTTTAATTTCGCAATGGCAGCGAACCCTTCTTCACCAATACCATCTTGTAATTCAAGAAAGTTTCTTAGAGTTTCAACTGCCTTTTCAGCATCTTTTTTGCTGATTTTAGGAGTGTCAGTAGGCTCTGTTTCATCTTCGGAGTCAGCTTGAACTTCTTTGATGATTTCTTCGTCTGTCAAGACTCCACAGGTTGCCACAGAATCATCCACGTTCACAAAATCTTCAAACGAAACATCAACTTGCATGCTTCTTTTAATTTCCATCCAGTCTGAATCCTGTAACTCAATCTCAAAGTCTTCGATCCCTTGCTCTCCTTCTTGTTCAGTCTGAATTTTTCGAAAGCCAGCTTTTATAAAACAGTTCTTGATTGTTTCGGTGGAAACATTTCGCCAAGCGTAATCTACCATCCTCATCGCATCTAAGACATGGATTTTTGGAATGGTGTTCCCTTCATCGATGGCTTTCAATATCTTCTTCACCAGTTCTTTTCTGTAATACACTTTAAAGCTCCGTATTACCCCTTGGTCAAGGGGCTGCAGTTTTGAAGTTGTGTTAGCAGGCAAAAATTGTAGGCTAACATTCTTTAAGGAGGGGAGTTTCGAGTGCGCCTTACAATTGTCTATAAAAAGTAAGATCTTTCTTTTTTTCACTCCCATTGATTTGTCAATTCCTTTTAACCATTCGCCGAATATATTGCTATCCATCCATGCTTTCTTGTTAGACTTGTATGCAATTGGGAAGGATTTGACTTTAGAAAAGCATCTAGGATTAGCAGAACGCCCAATCATCAATGGTGGAAGTTTCTCACTTCCATCTTGGTTAGCAGCTAAAAGCACTGTTACTCTCAACTTGCTCTGCTTACCTCCTCTACATTCTTCACCTTTAAAAACAGCTGTTTTGTTTGGCAAGCACTGATAAAAAAGTCCTGTTTCGTCAGCATTGTAAACATCAACAGGATCAAAATTTTTCAGAAGCAAAGGAAGCTCATCTGTTATCCATTTATTGCAAATGTTTTGTGGTACTGCAGCACTTTCTCCACAAATCTTCCTAAAAACAATGCCGTGTCTGCATTTAAAACTTTCTAGCCAACCGTTGCTGGCTTTGAAGTCACAATATCCAAGTGTTTTCGCGAACTCCAAAGCTTTATCCTGCAGCATCAATCCGCTAACAGGAATTTCATTTTCACGACACTGCTTAAACCACAAAGTCAAACACTCGTCTAAATCTGTAAAATTACATTTTCTTGCTCTTTTAACATTTTGGTTGTCTGTCTCCAATGCAGCTTTGTTTTTTATTATAGTCGAAAGAGTGCTTGGCGGGATATTAAATTTCTTTGCAACTTCAGCTTTTTTCATCAGTGGATTTTGATCCAAAAAATTTAGAATTTTTCTTTTCTCTTCTATGGGAAGAACATTTAATTTCCGCTTCCCGGATGCCATAGTTAGCTCAATTAGAAACCACTCTGCTATGGCAAAATCCAAAAAGACGAACTGGGCGAAAATGACACGGGAAACAAATTCACATTCAAGAACTGGTCTTCTTTCATAAACAGCATAGGTATAGGTGCAGCAATTTCCAGGAAAAAGATAACCAAGAATTCTTTTGATTCTTCTTTCTGTCATACACACTCTTACCCTTTTTTGCTTCAAAGGAATACCACGTGTCCACTGTCCATGTGTCAATTTGAAGTGACAGGCTTTATCTCTCCCTCACCTCGCAGCATTGTGGACACTATCATTGTTTATCCAGTGTTTGCACCGTGTATTCCCTCTGTCCCTCGGCTGGGGGCTGGGGGCCATGGCTGGGTTATCCCCCATAGTTCCATTCCATTCATTAGAACTAATCTCCGGCCCACTTTTGACCTTTCAATAGTGAAAAGAAAACAAGGTCGTACTTCAAGTTTTCATAGCAGCGATTTTTTTTACTTCGAGAAATGCAGGTTTTACAGATGAAGCATTCGAGAAAAACAGGGGAAAAAGCAGGAGAAATTAATCGAAATTGCTGGGAAATTAAAAAAATTCGAGATAGGCAGTTTTTCGAGATACACAGGTTTCGAGATAGACAGGTTTGACTGTATTTTAAATGTTACACCAGCCTTAAGCGATCAATGTAATACTAATAACAATGTTTTCCACAGACGACCGACTTTCTATAGATCACTAATGTTTCTCTCATAATTTTGCCATTTTCGGACAGTGAAAATATTCATTACATCAAAAGTGTCACGCCTCAAGGCAGCGCACCTCCTCAAACATTACGGGACTACACTTAAAAAGAAAAAGAAAATTTCTACCTAAAAACACCCCCTCTCTCCCCCTAAAAATTTCGACAATCTGCACCATGACTTTCTGAAAGCCTCCATCAAATTAAGGAACTCATAAGGTAAATGACTAGATCTAGGCATGCTTACATTTTTCTTTTTTTTTAAATTTGGATACAAATGTTGCAATTTTAGTTCATGAAAAAACAAATCCTAACGGTGTTAGAACTTTAAAATGTCACTTTTATAGCTATGATATTTTCATTAACTTTCAATTTTAATGCATGTATATGTTTTTAAATAAATTGAAATACACTGGGGTTTGACCAGTTATGGTCCCATTCGCTTACCTATGGTCGTACTCAAACTAATACAAATACAAATACAAATACAAATACAAATGTAGCGACCAGCAGCAGGCTCTGGGCCCAACTTGGCTGATCCTAGTAATGAGATGAATCGAATTATTTTCAGGAAATACACAACGAGTACATAACAATATTAAAACACTTATTTTTCTTACAATATAATCAAAATTAAAGAAGCTTGACTACCGGTTCGAATAACATTAAAATTAAAACACTGATAACTGACTAATTTAATTATGTTTATCAGAATATTTGCTTAACTGGTAATAACCTTTTCGGATACATGATTTGACTGACAGTCATGGTAACGTGTTATATGTTAGAAATAAAAAACGCCTAGTTTTTCCCAACCATTAGGTACCGTTATTAAACTTTGATATAAATTATTAATTTAACTAGATTGCTTTTAAACAATATTTAATATTTCATATATTATAAATCTTCAGGAAAATATATTGCAAAATATAGTTTTTAAATGTTGCGAAATTTTATGTGCACGTGTTTCTTGAATTATGAATCATTTTGTAAAATAATAAGAATTAACAAAATAAATGTATTCATTTATACATTTTAAGCTGAATATAGTTTTTATATACAGTAGACTTTGATCCACTCAATATTTTTATGAACGTTTAATGTTATAAGTTTTGTTTTTTTCTGGTTACTGCTTTAGTGTATTTGTAGTAGAAGGTTAATGTTATAGTCTGTGGAGTTAGCGACAAAAACAGCCAAAATATTTCACTTCCGGATACCAGTGTGAAATTTGGTACAGAGCTTAGGTACATATATAGGAACAAAAAACCGCCGGGAGACACTTGATCAGGGGCCATGAACTCCCGTTATGACGTCATCAAGATGGCCGCTTTTACAGGTAATACGTTCGTTTAATTGCTTAAAACTCCATCATAGATTAAAATATTGCAAAACTCAAATGTATCATCTAAAAGCTCTTTAAAAGAGCTATTTAGAAATATTTAATTTTTCTTTCTGGGGTCAAGGGCCCACTTGTAATGACGTCATCAAAATGGCCGCTTTTACGGGTAAATACGTTTGTTTAACTCCCCCTAAAACTCCATCATAGATTTAAATATTGCAAAACTCAACTATATCATCTGAAAGCGCTTTAAAAGAGCTATCTAGAAAGATTTAATTTTTCTTTCTGAGGTCAAGGGCTCACCCGTGATGACGTCATCAAAATGGCCGCTTTTACAAGTAAATACCTTCGTTTAACTGCTTAAAACTCCATCATAGATTCAAATATTGCAAAACTCAAACATATCATCTGAAAGCTCTTTAAAAGAGCTATTTAGAAAGATTTAATTTTTCTTTCTGAGGTCAAGGTCCCACCTGTACTGACGTCATCAAAATGGCCGCTTTTACAGGTAAATACGTTTGTTTAACTCCCCCTAAAACTCCATCATAGATTCAAATATTGCAAAACTCAAATATATCATCTAAAAGCTCTTTAAAAGAGCTATCTAGAAAGATTTAATTTTTCTTTCTAAGGTCAAGGGCCCACCTGTGATGACGTCATGTGAGGCCATTTTGATGACGTCATTACAGGTGGGACCTTGACCTCAGAAAGAAAAATTAAATCTTTCTAAATAGCTCTTTTAAAGAGCTTTCAGATGATATATTTGAGTTTTGCAATAATTGAATCTATGATGGAGTTTTAGGGGGAGTTAAACGAACGTATTTACCTGTAAAAGCGGCCATTTTGATGACGTTATCACAGGTGGGCCCTTAAAATTAGAAAGAAAAATTAAATCTTTCTAGATAGCTCTTTTAAAGAGCTTTTAGATGATATATTTGAGTTTTGCAATATTTGAATCTATGATGGAGTTTTAGGGGGAGTTAAACAAACGTATTTACCTGTAAAAGCGGCCATTTTGATGACGTCATCACAGGTGGGCCCTTGACCTTAGAAAGAAAAATTAAATCTTTCTAAATAGCTCTTTTAAAGAGCTTTCAGATGATATATTTGAGTTTTGTAATATTTGAATCTATGATGGAGTTTTAAGCAGTTAAACGAACGTATTTACCTGTAAAAGCGGCCATTTTGATGACGTCATCACAGGTGGGCCCTTGACCTTAGAAAGAAAAATTAAATCTTTCTAGATAGCTCTTTTAAAGAGCTTTCAGATGATATATTTGAGTTTTGCAATATTTAAATCTATGATGGAGTTTTAGGGGGAGTTAAACAAACGTATTTACCTGTAAAAGCGGCCATTTTGATGACGTCATTACAGGTGGGCCCTTGACCTCAGAAAGAAAAATTAATTTTTTCTAAATAGCTCTTTTAAAGGGCTTTCAGATGATACGTTTGAGTTTTGCAATATTTGAATCTATGATGGAGTTTTAAGGGGAGTTAAACAAACGTAGTTACCTGTAAAAGCGGCCATTTTGATGACGTCATCACAGGTGGGCCTTTGACCTTAGAAAGAAAAATTAAATCTTTTTAAATAGCTCTTTTAAAGAGCTTTCAGATGATATATTTGAGTTTTGCAATATTTGAATCTATGATGGAGTTTTAGGGGGAGTTAAACAAACGTATTTACCTGTAAAAGCGGCCATTTTGATGACGTCATTACAGGTGAGAACTCTACCTCAGAAAGAACAATTAAATCTTTCTAAATAGCTCTTTTAAAGTGCTTTCAGATGATATTGTTACAAATCTGGTAAATAGTTGTTGTTTTTCCTGCCTTGCATCATTTTCATTAGTTTTGGTTTTATCTGACGTCATGTTGCAAAAGTATCTGAAGATATCGCTTTTATCACTTGTATACCGGCCCTGTAACACTTTGCAGTTTTTACACTTGCCCTAACTTTAATAAGCGTGAAGACATTTAGCGTGGTTTTTTTTTCTTATCGCTAGAATTTGTGAATGGATTACGTAATGTTAGGAATGAAACAAAATATTCCAGCTTTTTCTCGAATATTGTGGACAATTCTTTCCGTGTATAAATAGCTGGCCTTGAACACAAGGCAGTCAGTTTTTCTCAGATGGGTTTTCTGAGATGCTCGTTTTCGTTCGCTTGGCGAATGGTTGTTTTGCTTTTGTAATTGCTTAATTACTGTTCACGTTTGATACGTGGTGCTGAGTTACTGTTGAGAGTACAGTGTACTGTTTTGCTACCTAATTGCTGGATGTTTAGCAATTGTTTTATGCTCTTATTGTAAATAGTGTAAATACTTGTAAATAAATTTATAGTTACTTCCTCAAGATTGGAATGCTCATTTGAAGAAAGTTGAAGGTGCTACGGACTCGTTACAATTTTGGCGCCCAACGTGGGACATCTTCAAGGACTTTCTTGGAACTTTCTGTGAACTTGGACTTTTCTTCCTGAGGACTTTTTTTGACTTCAGAATTATATGGTGATTACTCGAGCAATGGAGGAACAACTAAAAAAACTCCTTGATGCGATCAACGCTGTTAAAAGTGACATGACTGCGAATCAAGAACAATTAAAAAATGATTTAACCGCTAGCATAACTTCAAGTCAAGAAGAAATCAAGAACGATATGGCGACTCTGGCTACTAATCAAGAGCAATTAAAGAATGAACTGGCTACTAATCAAGAAAAATTAAAGAGTGATTTAACCGCGAGCATAACTTCAAGTCAAGAAGAAATTAAGAGCGATCTAACGTCAATGAAAAGTTTGGTGGAAACTAAATTTACCAACATGGAAAATAAAGTGGAGGCTCTAGAAGATCGAATCACCACAGTAGAAAACCATGTGGAAAAGAAAATTAAAGAACTTGAATCAAAGTTATCAGCATCCTGCAACAACTCAAGTGTCTGTGTAGCTGCAGCTGGAACTTCTCGTACATCCATTAAACTGGCCACATTTGACGGGAAAACCTCGTGGAATATTTACAAGAAGCAGTTCCTCATCGTTGCAGAAGCAAACTCTTGGGACTCTTCCACGAAAGCCTGTCAACTTGCAGCCTCGCTGAGAGGGGATGCAGCTGAAATACTACAGACCTTCCCAGAGGACAAGCTCTGTGACTTCGAAGCCTTATCATCGGCCTTGGAGCTTCGCTTTGGCGAAGTATGCCAAAAAGAATTCAGCCGACTCCAGCTGAAATCCCGACTCCAGAGGGATGGAGAGACTTTGCAAGTGTTTGCAGCAGACGTTGAGAGGCTTTCCCATCTCGCCTTCTCGGACTGTCCTTCGGGTGTTCGCGATAGCCTGGCCCTGAACTACTTCATAGATGGAGTGCGAAATCCAGAAATTCAGACGGCTCTCCGGATGGCGGACATTAAAGATCTTAAATCCGGTCTGGTCTACGCAATGAAGTTCGAGGCTGCACAGCAAATATCCCGCAAGGATCGCCATTCTATCAGGGGCTTGGAAGTGAGTGCCCAGGGTTCGAACTCAACTCGTCTCTCGGACATTGAGCGACAAATCAAAGAGATGTCGGGGACCCTGAAGAAGATTTCGGCTCACAAAGACCAAGGTAGACAAACTCTGAAGTGCTGGAAATGTGGCGGTGAGGGCCACGTACGAAGGAATTGCGAAGCTCGCCAAGAAAAGAAGACGTCTCCCAAAGTTTTCCAGATTTCCCCAAGAACTGGCGGCTGCAACGGACTGTTCATTTACGCATATGTGAATGGATTTCCCTGCGAAATGATTGTGGACACAGGAGCCAACGTTACCATCATTAGGACTGATGTGGCTCGTCAATTTGGACTCAAGATCTTGTGGACGCCGCCATGCGTTACTCTCCAAACTGTGACAGGTGACAAAATCGAGATTGAAGGAAAAGTGAACTTAGAAATAATGTTCGGAAGCGCCACTTACCATCACACGGCATTCGTCGCTGACATTACAGATCCCTTCATTCTCGGACTGGACTTTTTGAGAAAATTTGATTTTTCTATCGACTTTAAAAATAATGAGCTGCACTCGACGAGGGAAGACATAGCAATTTTCAACACCGAAAATAACTTAAAATCCGCTCATCAAATAATAGCCCAAACAGATTTATCGATTCCCTCTAGATCAGAAGTACTAATACCTGGCTCCCTCAAGGAAAACAACAGCTTTAAATTCGGCCTCATTGAATATCCTAACCAGAGTAATAGCCCAAAAGGAGTACTAGTGGCATCTACGCTTGTGGACCTTTCAAGGAATGCAGTTCCTGTGAGAGTCGCCAATGTGAGTGAAAGACCGAGGAATATTAAGAAAGGAGAAGTGTTGGCAACTTGTACTCCCGTAAACTGCATCATCAGAAGAATTGATTCCTCCTCCGCTGTGTCTTCCGAGTCCTTGACTTCGAAATTAATTGGGAGTGCACCATTATCGAAGGATCAAAGAAACGCTGCGGAAAAATTGGTGGACAACTTCAAGCAGGTGTTTTCATCTACATCCGAGGATGTTGGTCGAACGAATTTAACGCAGCATAGAATCGACACTGGAGATCATCCCCCTATCAAGCAGCATCCAAGACGACTACCGTTCGCCAAGAAGGAAGAGGTTGAGATCCTCTTGAAAGAGATGCAGGAGAATGACGTCATCGAACCCTCATCCAGTCCTTGGGCATCCCCTATCGTCTTGGTCCGAAAGAAAGACGGCTCCACCAGATTTTGTGTTGATTACCGACGCCTGAATGACATCACCAAGAAGGACAGCTACCCTCTTCCACGGATCGATGACACTCTGGACACCCTTTCCGGACACAAGTGGTTTTCGACCCTGGATTTAAAGAGCGGCTACTGGCAGGTGGAGATACACCAAGACGACCGAGAGAAGACGGCGTTTACAACCGGACAAGGCTTGTGGCAGTTTAAAGTGATGCCGTTCGGCCTCTGCAATGCACCAGCCACGTTCGAGCGTCTTATGGAGTCAGTGTTACGAGGACTTTCTTATGAATCTTGTCTTGTCTACTTGGACGACATCATCATCATAGGACGCAGTTTCGAGGAACATTTGGCTAATCTTAGGAAGGTGCTGCAAAAGCTTAAGGAAGCCAACCTGAAGTTAAGCCCGTCCAAATGTAATTTATTCCGCCGTGAGGTGAACTACCTTGGTCACATTATCTCTTCCGAAGGTGTACGAACAGATCCAGATAAGGTATCAGCAGTCAAGAGTTGGAGCCGCCCTGAAAATGTCCATCAGCTGCGAAGTTTCCTGGGGCTCTGCACGTACTACAGGAAGTTTGTAAAGGGTTTTTCCAATATTGCACGACCTTTGCATAAGCTGACGGAGAGCAAACAAAAATTTGAATGGTCCAAAGAATGCGAGGATGCATTTCTACAGCTGAAGGAGGCTTTAACATCAACGCCAATTCTCTCTTATCCTCAGCCTGAAAAACCCTTCATACTTGACACTGATGCGAGCCACGAGAGCGTTGGAGCTGTGTTATCTCAAGAAATTGACGGGAACGAACATGTCATCGCTTACTGGAGCAAATGCTTATCCAAGTCGGAGCGAAATTATTGTGTCACGAGAAAGGAATTGCTCGCCATAGTTAAAGCTGTAGAACATTTCCATCATTACCTCTACGGCCGTAAATTCCTGCTCCGGACCGATCATGCCTCTTTAACTTGGCTTTTGAATTTCAAGAATCCAGAGGGCCAGGTAGCCAGGTGGATACAGCGGCTCCAGGAATATGACATCGAGATTAAGCACCGAAAAGGTTTGTCACACGGTAATGCTGACGCATTATCAAGAAGACCTTGTTCCGAGAACTGCCATTATTGCTCCCGAATAGAGAAACAGTACGGGACGACAATCCCTACTGCCTGTCAAGTTACTGCTACTTCATCATCTTCAGATCCTGATCCATGGAGTGACGACCAAGTAAGAAAAGATCAACTTGAAGACCCAGACCTAAAGCCTATCATAGAGTTAATGGAAAAGGACAGTCGGCGACCTAGCTGGCAAGACATTTCTATCTACAGTCCTGCAACGAAAAGATACTGGGCTCTATGGAAATCTCTCCAGTTGCGAAATGGCGTCCTGTATCGGAAATGGGAATCTGACGATGGTAAAGCATTCAAATGGCAGTTACTCCTTCCCAGATCAAGAATTCCAGACGTTCTAAAGGAATTGCACAGTAGTCCGACTGGAGGACACTTTGGTATCCTGAAAACCCTCCACAAGGTTCGAGAGCGCTTCTTCTGGAGCAAGGCGAAGGATGACGTGGAGAAGTGGTGTCATTCTTGTGACGCCTGTGCTGCCCGTAAAGGACCGAAGAGAAGAAGCCGCGGGAAGCTACATCTTTACAATGTAGGAGCTCCTTTCGAACGAATCGGGATCGACATTCTTGGTCCTCTACCGAAAACTACTGATGGGAACAAATACATCCTCGTTGCCATTGACTATTTCACCAAATGGCCCGAAGCATATTCCATTCCGGATCAAGAAGCTACCACTGTAGCAGAGACTCTAGTCCAGCATTGGATCTCGAGATATGGGACCCCTTTGCAGATCCATTCCGATCAGGGAAGAAACTTCATCTCTGCTGTGTTTAAGGGCCTATGTGATATCCTCAAAATTGAGAAAACTCGAACGACACCACTACACCCACAATCGGACGGCATGGTGGAGAGATTCAACAGGACAATCCTTAATAATCTCTCGCTTATGGTCTCCAAAAATCAACAGGATTGGGACAAGAAACTTCCTCTGTTTCTGCTGGCCTACCGCAGTGCTGTCCACGAGACCACCGGATATTCCCCATCACAGATGCTCTTCGGCCGAGAGCTTCGGCTACCTTGTGATCTCGTCTTCGGTCTCCCTCCAGATGCGCCTTCATCGCCTGAGGAGTACGTCCAGGATCTCCAGGCCCGGTTGGAAGACGTTCATCACTTCGCACGGGAGCGAATCAACATCGCAACGGAGAAGATGAAGACCCGATACGACACAAGGTCCACTGATCATGACTTTCAAGAAGGTGACAAAGTATGGCTATGGAATCCCATCCGACGTAAAGGTCTGTCACCCAAATTGCAGTCGCATTGGGATGGACCTTACACAGTTCTCCACCGGCTGAACGACGTCGTAGTGAGGATCCAGAAGTCATCACATTCAAAACCTAGGGTTGTACATTATGATCGGCTAGCCCCATACTATGGCCATAGTTCGTAAAATAAATCTAAAGCTACCATGGTAACTTGTTTGTAAGTTTTGTAAATAACTTTCGCCTTTAATTGTTTGGAATATTACTTTATCAATGTTATTATTTCTTTCATGTTCTCATTGTTATTGTTTATCATGTTTATGATTGGTCATCATGTAATGTGTGCACCTGTAAATTTTCCCTTGCTTCCTTTCTGGGGATTGTACTGCCCGGGACGTGCAGTCCTTGGGAAGGGGGCAATGTTACAAATCTGGTAAATAGTTGTTGTTTTTCCTGCCTTGCATCATTTTCATTAGTTTTGGTTTTATCTGACGTCATGTTGCAAAAGTATCTGAAGATATCGCTTTTATCACTTGTATACCGGCCCTGTAACACTTTGCAGTTTTTACACTTGCCCTAACTTTAATAAGCGTGAAGACATTTTCGCGTGGTTTTTTTTCTTTTTCTTTTTATCGCTAGAACTTTCTCAATGGAATTGTTCAAGTTATGAATGATTTGGAATACTCCGGGTTTTTCTGGAACATTATCGAAACTACGTTTCGAGTATAAATAGCTGGCCTTGAACACAAGTCAGTTAGTTTTTCTCAGATGGGATTCTGAGAAGCGCGCTCGTTATATTCGCTTGGGCGGATGGTTTTTTTGCTTTTGTAATTGCTTAATTACTGTTCACGTTAGATACGTGGTGCTGAGTTACTGTTGAGAGTACAGTGTACTGTTTGTTGCCTAATTGCTGATGTTTAGCAATTGTTTTCTGCTCTTATTGTAAATAGTGTAAATACTTGTAAATAAATTTATAGTTACTTCCTCAAGATTGGAATGCTCATTTGAAGAAAGTTGAAGGTGCTACGGACTCGTTACAATATATTTGAGTTTTGCAATATTTCAATCTATGATGGAGTTTTAAGCAGTTAAACGAACGTATTTACTTGTAAAAGCGGCCATTTCGATGACGTCATCACGGAATGACCTTGACCTCCGATCAAGTGTCTCCCGGCGTTTTTTTGACCTCCTATGTGAATTTAAGCCCCACATAAAATTTCAGACTGGTATCCGGAAATGAAATATGTTTGCACTAACTCCACGGACTATTACGCGTCATAAGATATAAGAAAAAATGCGCAGTAGCAAACTTTTTATTCAACATCTAAGTGTTTTTTCGGACATTAAAATCCCTTTGAGTGTGATAATATTAGTTGTAGGGATGATCATAAAAGAGTGGGGGGGGGGGGGGCAGACTACTTCGTTGATATTTTAGGGGGGGGGGGTAGCCTCTCTTTAGTCCTGGATATAAATGCAGTCATGATTCGGCTAAATAAATGTAGCATTTGGAGCATAAGAATACTATCACTTCTCCAAGCATTTATAATGTCACACCCGGCAGGATGACAAATTCCTAGAGTTCATACAATACTTAGACTTTTTAATATATTAACACAACACTGCGACAAATGAGATTAAATTCAAACTAATACCAAGAAAATGGCAAACGCTCTACAAGTCAAAAATAAAGTCTTCGTACAAAAATTTTGAGAATAAGAATCTCAAACGCAAATTAATAAATAAAATATGCATGCATTGTATTATAAATAGGTGAGGGGGTGGGGTAATGAAACTGGCAATCTCTATGCCTGTTAGTAATAGGTGTTGAAACTTAAAAAAGAAAGACTAAAAAAAAAAGACGTTATAAAAATCAATAAAAGAAAAACGAGGAGTGCGGAATAAAAAGCAAGTTTTCTCCCTAACACAGGGGCCAGACATTCCCTGCTCCTATGTAACCAGTGAGGGACACTTCCCTCTCCACCGCTTTGGTTAGGGACAAAGGGAAATTTTGGGCCAGATAAAAAGTGCCCACTTGTCGATTGTTACAATGGGGTGTCATCTCTCACTGCTCTTCTTAATTCAGCCATTGCGATTGGCTAAAATCGGGGCTTGGCGTGGGCCGCTTTGATCTGGTCCCCGAATTCGTTCTCAAAGCCGTGCGAATGCGAAGCGCTAAAATTGATGGAGTTTGAAAACTTTTTTGTGCTGTATTAGTGATGTGGAGGGGGGGGGGGAGCTGAAGGTTTAAAATATATTTTATGCCCTATGTTTTGTTTTTGTTTTGGGTGAAATATAAAACGATTATGTTTTATTGGGCATTTTTTTTTCTTCCAATTTTTCTGGGTGGGCCCGGCCCATAGTAAGGAGCCGCCCCTGCTAATAATAAAGCTGAAGTTGGGCCTGTTTTTCTTTCCTTCCTTCTTTCTGTCTGTGTGTGACGCGCGTGGCGCCAAAACTGTTCTGTCGATTTTCATAAAATTTGACACAAAATTAGTTTGTAGCATGGGGGTGTGCACTACGAAGCGTTTTTTTCCAAAATTCTCTTTCGTTCTTTTTCTATTCTAATTCTTAGCTCATTTCCACACAAATTTGATAAAATGGGGAACAAATATTTCATACACATTTTCAAGTCTTATGTTATTCGAAAACTTGAAATTTTCTGCTAAAAATGATGTCAGTTCGATGGTTCTACGAGAATTAGAAAAGCTGTTATAATTATTTATAGTATTCCAGAATTCAAGGCTTGTAAATAAATAAATAAATAAAAGTCAATTTCATAAAACAAGTCTCATCCATAAAAAAAGTTAAACTATTCACAGTTTAAACGGGATCCTGAGAAAAACTTAGGTGCAGTACAGACCCCGGCTCCATTTTTCACTTTAAGCAGAGACAAGACAACAACAATTTAACGTCTCCGTCAGTATTTACTAAATTCGACCGTGATGACAGTTCGGCGAAAATTGCGGAAAAACGTTAAGCGGGCCGAAAAGGAAATAGAAAAATGACAAACGTCTCCAAAGCAAGTGCCGTGTTAGCGTTCTGTGTCAACAAAAGTTGCCGATGATTGACGACAAGAGAATGACATACTTGATTGTTCAACCGATATTTGACGACGCTGAAACAACATTTGCGCACAACTGGTTCAATAGACCTGAAATTCGTTCCCCCCGCACCAAAAAACAATCGATTAAATAGAAACGTGATAAAACAGTGTGGAATGTATGGAGCATATTTTCTTGCCGTTAACTGCTACGTTAAACACATCGTGAGTGAAAGCTTGATTCCTTGTGTTTTGAGTTTTGGGTGTGGGGTTATTGAACAATGGCCGTTTTAACCGGAAAACAAAAAGTTTTTCACCTTACAAGGGGACCTTACAGGTTGTCACTCACCGATCTTGATGAGTTTTATATATTATGTAGAGGGACCCACCCTAAGTATTTTAGCAAAAGGATATTCCCCAATGCGCCTTAGTTTTCGAGATATAACGATCCAAAGTTCAGCTCGAAGTTATTATAGAAGTACGGTTAAGCAGTGGTCACAACAGCGGCCGTAGCCCAGTGAGCAAGGTCCCCCACTCCGACCGCTGGAGGTCTGGGGATCGAGTCTCGTTACGTAATTTTTTTTTTCTTTCAAATCGAAATAAATTCGATAGTTAATGGAAAATCGTTTGATTATTCATTTTTATTTTATTTATTTATTCATTTAAAAAATAAATCTTTTTTTTTTCAATTTTTAATATTGTTAATTCACGGGACTCGATCCCCAGACCTCCAGCGGTCGGATTGGGGGACCTTGCTCACTGGGCTACGGCCGCTGTTGTGACCATTGCTCCACCATACATACCTCTATAACAACTTCAAGCTGAGCTTTGGATCGTTATATCTCGAAAACTAAGGCGCATTGGGGAATATCCTTTTGCTAAAATACTTAGGGTGGGTCCCTCTACATAATGTATAAAACTCATCAAAATCGGTGAGTGACAACCTGTAAGGTCCCCTTGTTAATAATGTACACAAAGTTTTGACTTTTTAAGTAGTAGTAGTATTGCATGAGTTTTCGGGCAGGCCGCAGACCTTTTTCCCGAGCTGAATGGGGACAATGGTTCCGAAATGAAAAAGTCAAGAGTGAGTTAGTGAAAGAGGAGTAAGATATGAAAGGAAATTCACAACAGAGGAAAAAAAAAAAGGAGTCTTTTCAGGACCACTCTATTTACAATATGTACATAATTACAACCCATCAGCGAGTTGCTTATTATTCTCATTGGCTTCCTCCGATTTTTGACTGGGTGCCTCTGCGGTCAACACTTTTCACCTGCCGCTGCAGCTGCGGGACTGTTTCTCTGGTCCGGGTCCTCCGCTCCTACAGGGCGGTGGCGTTCAAGCTCTACACACACACACACACACACACACACACACACACACCTGTTGCAATTCGTGATTGCGAAAACCCAACTTTGTATTCAAGATGTCAAAATTCAACTTATTATTTTGTTTCTAGATTAATTATTTGTCATCAGAATCGTTTTTAACCTATGAGAGGCATTTGGCACATTAGGATCATGGGGCCCTATGACCTAATCAGATCAAACAATTTTGTTAGAATAGAAAAAGAAAGTGCATATACGCGAAGTTTCAGTTTTCTTTTTATTTATTTACTGTCACGTTTAATGACAATTAAAATACATTTCTCCAGTATACCGCTTCTTTTTGATGTTGAGATGAGTCTATATCCAAAACTGGGGGTCCCCCATTGATTGCGGGGCCCTGCACACGTACCCAGAATGCCCATTGGAAAAGAGGTCCCTGGTTATCCGCCTGTACTTAGAATAGTTGATGATAAGAATGTACAGAAAAACAAAAGTTGCTACTAAGACAAAACATTATAAATGAATTATTGCTTAGCATTAATAACTACTACTGTTGTGATCAGCGGTGGGAAAGAAAGCTAACTAGAAAACAGAAATGTTGCTTTGACATTTGCTTGAATGAGATTAACTTTCGTTCAATTTTGATTTTACATAAAAAGTAGTTACACTGGCGGAAAAAAAAATCCCAACACCAAGAAAAAATTGCCGTTGAGTAATGAAATTTGGGTCATGCAATTGTCTAGTTAACATGTTTAATTGATTAAATGCACAAGATCACTGACTAATTTAAGTTCAAGAAAATGCTGTGCAAATGTGAAATTATGTTAATTTAATAGAGGGTGTAACCTCCAGAATTTTGAAGGCAAGCCTGCAAGCGTGCATGCATTATGTCATACAGGTGCCGAATGTCACTTTGTGGTATGGAGTTCCATGCTTGTTGCACTTGCTGTGTCAATACTAGGACCGTCATTGCTGACTGTGGATGATGCTCGAGGTGACATCCCATGATATCCCATACGTTATCAATTGGAGACAGACCTGGTGATTTTGCAGGTCATGGTAACATGTCAGCACTCTGTAGAGCACATTGCGTTACAGCAGCGATGTGAGGGCGAGCGTTATGCGGTTGGAAAGCGCCCCCTTGAATGCTACTTATGAAGGGCTGTACTACTGGTTAAATGAACAGACTGACGGCAAATTTTCAGTCAGTGAGTTTGGGATAACCACAAGAATGCCCCTGCTGTCGTAGGAAATTGCTCCAGAGACCATAACTCCAGGTGTGAGTCCCGTGTGTCTAGGCCGTAGACCGCTTGGATGCAGGCGGTCCCCTGGCCTTCTTCTGACCAATATACAGCCACCACTGGCACTAATTTAGAATCTGTTTTCATCAAAAATTACAACAGATCTCCACTCCAACCTCCAGTGAGCTCTGTCGTGGCACCACTGCCGTCGGAAAAGGCAATGGTTTGCAGTCAATGGAATACTGGCTACAGGCTGCCTAGCTCGGAGCTGTCCTTGAAGTAAACATTTTTTTACCGTTCCTTGGGTCACGACGGTATCAACTGCAGCTCGAATGTCAACCGCAGATGCAGTACGATGCGCCACAGCCGTACGCAAGATTCGGCGATCTTTCTTCTCAGTCGTGCCACGTGGCAGCTCGGAACTCGATCTTCTTGAGGTAGTACCATCCCTTGCCCATAGCTTCCAATAATCATGCATGGTGGAAACATTCCCACCCAAGTCTTTCTGCAATATCGCGAAATGAAAATCCACCTTCTCGTAGCCAATTTGTACGACCTCGTTTAAACTCGGTGTGCTGTTGATAATGGCTTCTTCGTCTTCTTAAAAGGTATTCCTGGCTAACATGAACGCAATTCGTCCAATTTCACGGAAAAGTAATACACACGAGCTTCACAACACGCTTTTAAAACAAGCCTTATTTGCAAGTTCTGAGTGACGCCAGCTGCGCCACACTTATGCGCGGAACACGAAATTTCAATCGATGTCATCTTTCAGTTGTATAAACACGCCTACCAAATTTCGTTTATCTAACACAAGTCTTTCTTGGTGTTGGGATTTTTTTTTCCGCCAGTGTATTTTAAATATTTAATAAAGATCCAAAACTGGAGCATGAAATCTATAGCATGTACCAGTTTTGGCCACATAGTTCATTATTTAAATTGTTTGCAAATAAAATAACTTGAAGTATGGATGCTTCTCCAAATCCCTAACAATATCATGTCTCCAAAGGATAACACAAAAATCATTTGACCTATAGAAAGTTTTTTAATTTTTTTATTTGTCAGAAATACTTTTTCCGATGTTATCCCACATTCAAATTAAAACAATCCTTCATTTATTTTTTCTTAAAATAATTCAACCTGTACTGGGTACTTGAGTTAACTCTACACTGCATGATTTTTTATTTTTCGTAGAAAAAAATATATGTGTTTGTCAATGTAATAAGAAAACATGGAAAAATATTTAAAAAAATTTAACTCTAAATTTTCACCCTTTTCTAATTAAAAATAGTTTTGTTGCCAAATGGCTACACCATGCATTCAACAGATAAAAGTGATTGTAAATGATGGCCTTGAAATTAGTTCTTTTTTGTAAAAAAATAGAGGAATTGAACATTTGGTGCACTGTACTCTTGCAATCCTTTACATTTTGACATTTTACATTATTTTTTATATGTACTTGTACTTTCCGATGATCAATTCTGTCAAATCTGATGTCTTTTGGAGGCTCTCTCGCGCAAGCTTTCTTTCTTTTCTCTTTTTTTTTTTTTGGTTTGTAACTAGTTCCTCTGTAGCTAATGGTCTCTTTTTAATACGCTTTTATTAATTTCACATGTGGGTTTGTTTGTATGTATGTATGTATGTATGTATGTATGTATGTATGTAACTCTGAATAAAAGATAAAATTTACGTTCTTTGCAAATATAAAAGTAATATATTTAATATTATTTTTAATACTAAAGGCTAAACTGTATTGCATATTGATGTATTATAAGTACCGGATATTCAGTAGTTTTGAAAATCAGAGGGAAACCCATGATGAGCGCATTCCATTGTAAAAGCGTATTTTTTAGTTTTTTTTCAAAACTATATTTTAAAATTATTAATGACTTTACTTGTCCAAGTAAACACAACGTTTGCGCTAACTGAAATCTAAAATGAACACGTTTTAAAGGCTTTTCCCTATTTATTTTTTGTTTGTTCACTCTGTTGAACATCAACTAAGCACTGATAATTGCGAGGTCTTATAAACTGCAGAACAGCCGAAAGTACCACTTTTAGGTCCGCATGATTATATTATGCCTTTCAAAAATAGAAAGAAGCTAGCGCGAAACATAAACAAAGCACATACTTCATGAACTATAGAAATGAATCGAAGTGTTCTCTGGATGCTTACTGCATAATGTTGCCAAATGGCTACAGACGTGTATTATGTCCTAGATTTTTTCCAAACAATTATTTTGATGTAAAACGCATCTTAAACGAAAGATAAATGTTTATTTTATTCATGTTATTTTTTAAAAAGACGGAGAAAAATATTTAATTGTAAAAAATAATTTCAAAACATGGTAGTTTGAGTGATTTTAAAAGCTATCCATATGGATTCATTTAAGAGCATGTAACAGACCAGTGCTGCCATGTATGGAGGATAAATGGTGATAATTGCTTTAAATATACCCAATACTTGCTTTTTATGCATTGAGTTGCCTTATGACTACATTCTGCTATTCATAAGGAGGACAAATTGTCCATGTAGCCAATTGGCAACACCATGCAGTGTAGGGTTAAGAGGTTCGAAGACAAAAATGAAGTTCTTTTCCTTAAATATAATTCTGTGCCTAGCTGATAGGCCTTCAAAGATGCAAATGTCATTATCCTGCCACAAAAAAAAAAAAAAAAAAAAAAGCCACTCTCCTGGCTTTATTTTTAAAGCGCTGGTAATACATCCAGTAGAATAGAA
This sequence comes from Uloborus plumipes, assembly GCA_038373865.1. Taxonomy (NCBI): domain Eukaryota; kingdom Metazoa; phylum Arthropoda; class Arachnida; order Araneae; family Uloboridae; genus Uloborus; species Uloborus plumipes. Next base: position 179,397 of record JAXGGA010000857.1, read on the forward strand.
TGATTTATTTCCAAAACATTAGTTTGAAAGCAAAAGATTATGATTTTTAAAAAAAAGCTAAAATTGGCAGACGATAAATAAAAAAGTGCAGTAGACGTGCACGTTTGGTTTTTAACTCTAACGTTAATAATAGTCTAACGTGAAAAAACGTGAATTATTTCTGATATCCGAAATTCTCTTTTATATCTTGGTGATCAACCTGTACAGCTGGGGAAAAAAACAAGTTTTTAAAGAGTACCTAGTAGGGATGCACCGATAAGCAAATTGGCCGATTACCGATTACCAATTAATCGGCTGTTGATAATCGGCCGATTAATCGGCAGAGCCGATTAATGATAAGGATAATTGTTTTTCTACTATCAATTTTAATATCACTGTTTTTTATCTCTTATACAATTCCAAGTTTAGAAATAGTAAGTAATTTATTTCCGAGAGAAGCTTTTTTTTTTCCATTTTATTAGTTTTAACAAAAAAATTTCAATATTTTATCAAATTTCTTAGAACCAATTTTCATATTAGTGTCAATAATATTATTAACACATTGTTAGTTAGGTTAATTGGAAATAAAAATTTATAAAAGAAAAGAGGGGAGGGGAAGTGTGTGGTGAACACTCCAATTTAGGAGTACTTTTAATTCATATATTTTAGTAACTAGTAGCAATTTAATTCAATACTTTTATTCTTTGAAAATTAGAGGTTATCTGAAAGCACTGTGCTAAGGAGAAAACTATCGCCACGTGAAAAATGTTGCATCATTGTCTATGTATGTTTATTCAAAGTAGGAGAATTAATTTAAAAAAAAAACTTTATATCAACTGTAGGGATTATTATTACTGTTAATAAAATTATTCATCTTAGTTTCCTAGTGATTGTATACTTTAAAGAATAATATCTGAATTTTTTTTTCAGCCGATTAATTGGCCCGATTTTGCCGATTATTAATAATCGGCAAAGTGGCCGATTATGGCCGATTAATCGGTGCTGCCGATTAATCGGTGCATCCCTAGTACCTAGTGTAATTACCTCTGATCAAGGTAAAATATCCTTAGAAGAGAAAGAAAAAAAAAAACTGCAAAAAATGAAACATCAAAAACAGCTTATTAAACTCTTACTTATGAGTAACTTACAAAATTAACTAACATTTAGTTTGATCCTATAGTTGGCTTAAAAATAAAATGTAAGTATACATATATATACAGACGGGTGACAAAATAATACGAACACCTGTGAAAAAGTGTGACTTATTTCACACCAGCAGCACAGCCGCGCCACCTGCCACAGAAGTCTGCCACCTAGTGAGCGTAAAGAGGAAACTACACTGGCGGAAAAAAAATCCCAACACCAAGAAAAAATTACTGTAGAGTAATGAAATTTGGGTAATGCAATTGTCTAGTTAACATGTTTAATTGATTAAATGTACAAGATCACTGGCTAATATAAGCTCGAGAAAATGCTGTGCAAATGTATAATTATGTTAATTTAATAGAGGGTGTAACCTCCAGAATTTTGAAGACAAGCCTGCAAGCGTGCATGCATTATGTCCTACAAGTGCCGAATGTCACTTTGTGGTATGGAATTCCATGCTTGTTGCACTTGCTGTGTCAATACTAGGACCGTCATTGCTGACTCTGGATGATGCTCGAGGTGCCATCCCATGATATCCCATTCGTTATCAATTGGAGACAGACCTGGTGATTTTGCAGGTCATGGCAACATGTCAGCACTCTGTAGAGCACATTGCGTTACAGCAGCGATGTGAGGGCGAGCGTTATCCTGTTGGAAAACTCCCCCTTGAATGCTACTCATGAAGGGCTGTACTACTGGTTAAATTAACAGACTGACGACAAATTTTCAGTCAGTGAGTTTGGGATAACCACAAGAATGCCCCTGCTGTCGTAGGAAATTGCTCCAGAGACCATAACTCCAGGTGTGAGTACCGTGTGTCTAGGCCGTAGACCGCTTGGATGCAGGCGGTCCCCTGGCCTAATTCTGACCAATACACAGCCATCACTGGCACTAATTCAGAATCTGTTTTCATCAAAAATTTCAACAGATCTCCACTCCGACCTCCAGTGAGCTCTGTTGTGGCACCACTACCGTCGGAAAAGGCAATGGTTTGCAGTCAATGGAATACCGGCTACAGGCTGCCTGGCTCGGAGCCGTCCTTGAAGTAAACAGTTTCTTACCGTTCCTTGGGTCACGACGGTACCAACTGCAGCTCGAATGTTAGCCGCAGATGCAGTACGATGCGCCACAGCCGAACGCAAGATTCGGCGATCTTCCTTCTCAGTCGTGTCACGTGGCAGCTCGGAACTCGATCTTCTTGAGGTAGTACCATCCCTAGCTCATAGCTTCCAATAATCATGCATGGTGGAAATATTCCCACCCAAGTCTTTCTGCAATATCGCGAAATGAAAATGCACCTTCTCGTAGCCAAATTGTACGACCTCGTTCAAACTCGGTGAGCTGTTGATAATGGCTTCTTCGTCTTCTTAAAGGCATTCCTGGCTAACATGAACGCAATTCGTCAAATTTCACGGAAAAATAATACACACGAGCTTCACAACACGCTTTTAAAACAAGCCTTATTTGCATGTTCTGAGTGACGCCAGCTGCGCCACACGAATGTGCGGAAAGCGAAATTTCAATCGATCTCATCTTTCAGTTGTATAAACACGCCTACCAAATTTCGTTTATCTAATACAAGTCTTTCTTGGTGTTGGGATTTTTTTTTCCGCCAGTGTATTAGTCTCTCAACATTAGTCACCTGTGTTGCATGAGTTTATCTAACTAGCTTTTATAAGGCGAAATGTCTGACCAGTCTGAATTCTAAAGAGAGATGAGTGTTAGGGCGCGTTTAAGTGGAGCATCGGTGGACAGAAACAGCAAACCTTTTGGGGTTTGCAAGAAGTACTACATCAGCCGTTATGACAGCATACATGAAAGAAAGTAAGACGAAGTCTTTAAAGCAAAATAGTGGCCGAAAGTCAAAGCTTGAAGATAGGGATAGACGTGTCTTGAAGAGCGTAGTAGCTCGAAAACACAAGCAATCGTTTTCCGAGATAGCATCAGTCATGAACAGTCATCTTCAGGACCCCGTTTCAACAAGAACTGTTCAAAGAGAACTTCATGCAGCAAACATTTATGGGAGAGTGGTAATTCGTAAACTCTTGGTGACAGCAACCAATGCTTTCAAGCGCCTTCAGTGGTGTAGAGGTCACAAAAGCTGGTCCCCTTAGCAGTGGCAGCAGGTAATATGGTCCGATGAATCATCCTTCCCCTTATTTCAGACCATTGGGCGCGTTTATGTCTGGAGATCACCCAAAGAAGCGTTTGATCCTGAATGCCTCGTATCAACTGCGAAACATGGAGGTGGCTCCATTATTGTTTGGGGTGCGATTTCTTGACGTGGTCTTGGACTACTAGTACATCTGCATGGGATTATCAAATCTAATGTCTATCTAAGCATTCTAGCGGATTTCATCCTTTTGCACAGACTGTATTCCCTGGAGAGTGACCGATTTTTCAAGACGACAACGTCCCTATCAACACCGCTAAGTGCGTCCAAACACGGTTCGAAGAGCATGACAATGAAGTTGAGCATCTCGCCTGGCCCCCTCAGTCTCCGGACTGAAATATTATTGAACATTTGTGGCAATATTTGACGTCTAAACTTTGTTCCCGATTCCCACCTCCATCAAATCTTTCAGAATTAGAGGCCGCTTTGTAAGAGGAATGGCTTAATATTCCTTTAAACGTTGTCAATGACCCTTATGTGTCGATCCCACGTCGTATTAAATCTGTAATTCAGTCAAAGGGTGGTCCAACTCCCTATTAATAAAGATTTTTTGATATTTCACAGGTGTTCGTATTATTTTGTCACACATCTGTATATTTTAATGGCTTCAGATGTTCTGCATTGACAAATTGTTCTTTTTTTTTATTTTTTATTTTTGTTTGTGTACTTTTGGCAGAATAATAGTAAGCACTTGTTAAGAGTTTGCATAAAGTACTGGGAAAAAAAGGAAAAAAAAAATAACCAACGATTGATAACATGACAACGAACACAAAAATTTCAGATTATTCGATCGCACAAAAGGTTGAATTAGTGGAACATTATTGCAACTCCCCTCGATCACCTCCCTTAAAATTGGAATTTTAGCTCGTGCACTGTTTTCAAGTTTAAACTGTTTTCAAGTCACTGACACTTGTGAAGTGGAAAACTTTACAATATGATTAGCATTGAAAATCTTCCAATAATATTTATTTTTAATGTTTTCATTAGGGTTGGTTCGGGTAAGTGGGCCACCCCACTTAAAACTGAAATGCGCATACGGTTTTTGTACTTTTTTGTACTGATCATGTCAAATTGCATTACAGGGATTGCTTTTGCATACATTTGGGTTTCATGGAACTTCTTTTTGGATCATATAGTTTATGTCAAAAAAAAAAAAAAAAAATCCGATTTTTTTTGCGAGTTCAAGCTACATTTTTCAAAGAAGTGTTTCAATGTTAGTTTTTATTATTTTTTCTATGTTCTTCAAGTTTTCTTGTAGAGTTTAACTTAAAGTACACATTGAAATAAAAATTTTTATGCAAAGTATTATTAATAAGTGTTTAAGGGGAGGGGTCCCACTTACCCCGTGGTTTTTCTCCATCCAGTGGGTTCCCTCCCTATGGTGTAAGTGGGTCCCCTCATAATAATGATGATTTCAAAATGAAAATCAGTTTTGATGAAGCAATTTCTGCGATGAAATGAAAGATAATTATGGAGACTTAGAATAAATTGATGGTTCAGCTACAAAAACTGCAAAACTGTTAACTATGTATTTTTGAAACTTGCATCAAAGAAAACCTTAAAGTATTGTGAAAGTCTAATTTTAGAATATGATACAAATGAAAAAATTACTGCTAAATTTAATAGAAAGAATAGAAATAGCTACACTTTTTATTGGTTTGATGTAAGTGATGTTCGAATTATAACAGAGGATGAAATGATAATGTTTCTCCCACAGCAAACTTCAAATAGACGCTGCCATTAAGTGTTTCCATTTTTTTCTAACCTATATATTTTTTT